>MU224948.1:970094-999245 GCA_018584345.1 Thuja plicata
TACTCATTGAAGGATGTTCATCATGAACATCCTTCAATGAGTACTTCAAGCATTGGATGTCCTCTCTCTCTCTCTCTCTCTAGCATCCAAAGATTCAAGTCATACTTGACATCATCAGATTGGTTGACAAATTTAGTATTTTGTCTTCAACAAAATTGCTAGAAGAAGGCATCTCTGAGTGGTTTGGCTATATTTTAAGCTAGGTAATTTGACTAAATTACCTAAATTATTGACTAAATTAAGTTTATATTCTTGTAATTTGTTTGGTTAAAATTTTCACTTTCTACAACATAAGCTCAAATGTAATTGTTGATAAATGTTGGTGACAAATTAGGCGAATAACTGTTCAAGTATGCTTACCCTTCAAAGACTCATTGATAGCTGACTTTTAGTATGGTTTGCATGGAAATAACTCACCATTTCTCATTCATTTTTTTACCACAGGTTGAATCCATTTATGTTCATATTTTCTTTAAGACAGATCAATACAACCTGTATGGGAAGGTATAAATCTATATATTTTTCAAGTTTTCTTTCCTCTCTTTAATTATTGATGTTACAGTGAATCACTGCTACAGCCTGCCAGGGCATACATTTTTTTTGTATGTTCACCTTTTTCGGTATTGTGATGAGATCCTCTATTTTACTTTGATGATAATGTTGTACCTCCAATGATTATTTGTGTTAGAAGTACAACATTATTGTCGAAGCAAAATGAAAGATCTTGTCATAATTTTGATAAATTTTCCCAATAATGACTGATGGTATTGGAAAATCTATGATGACCTTTTGCGTTGGAGGTACAACATCATCATGTCACATTATTTGGTATAGTCATTGGCATTCCAAAAACTATCCCTAAAAAATGTCATAAAAAATGGTGAACATCCAACGACCTTTGGCGTCAGAGACACAACATCCTCATCGATGCATAGTTTGGGATTGTTGTCATAATTATGATGAACACCCCAAAAAAATTCCATTAGAAATGTTGATCATTTGACGACACATCTAGTCAAAGGAACAAATTACTTGGTAGAGTACTAAACTTTACAACCAACCTGACTTCTGACGTATATTCGTTGATAGTGTGATGAATAGTTCAGTTTTGGAGTGTCTGACAAAAAAGTATCGACGAAGGTCTTAGTGTCATTTCGTCAAACTTGAGATAGAGTAGCATTGGAAAAGAGACGATCCTTCATCAAAAAATTTGCCCAAATGTGCTAGTGTCTGAGATGCGTAGGAATCCCTATTTCTTCCATCCTGAGCCAAAGCTTGTCCCTAGGGACAGTGTCAAAAGCCTTTTTAAAGTCAACAAAACAACCAGAAACCCCCTCCCTTTTCTCCCACCCTTTTTTGATAATGTTCCTCGGAGTGATATAGTGATCAACCGTCAAATATTTTGGCCTAAAAATGACTTTCCCTTTTGCACATTTATGATTTTCTTCCACCCATTTGCTGATCTTATTTTCTATCATGCTGCCAAAAAGTTTTGCAAAAAGAGGATTGATCATTATTGTCCTCTAGTTGGAGGGATTATTGACATCACCACTCTGAAAAAGTGGTATTTCAAGGCTGATTGTCCAATATTTAGGAAACACCTTTTGGTTGATATTGATGAAGATTTCCATAATGTGGGGTGAAAGGGTTTTCATACCCCACTTGAGATACTCTGCTTGAAGCTCAACTAGGTCTTTTGCTTTACCAACACCCAACTTCTTAATACCCATCGCAAACTCCTGTACGGTGAAAATATTTGTTTTATTGTTGACCAAGGGTGGCTGGTCCACCTCACCTTCTTGTTAATAGGGCTTCCTAGCATAGTTAAACTATTGGGTGACTCTAATATTATTTTTCAGTTTGCTTCTTTCTTGGCTAGAGTTCCTTCCAAAAAAGTTTGGGGTTATTTTTACCTAGGAAAATTAGCTCCTCTCTCCTTGTGAACATAAAATTAGTTTTCTTCTTTTGTAGGATATGCTTGTAAGATTTAATGTCAAGTTTTTTTTTATTTGACTCCCTTATATTTCTCCTATCCATCTTGTATTCCTTATCGAACCACGCATTATCTAGAAAAAAAATTGTTTCATATTTTCTACTTGTTGTTCTCCTTCACTTTAAGAGAGCCTCATGGATTGGACTTGATAACACATGGCTATTAACAACATTCCTATGCATATGATTCTTCCTACAAAGTCTCTCAAGTTTAGCCCTGAAGATGTTACTATTTTCTGAAGTCAAAATAATTCTACCCTGAGAAAGAGGTTGTTGAGGGCATTGATTTTTTGCCCCAAGATGCCTATCCTTTGACCACAATAGATTTATGTACAATGGTCTATGATTTTATTTGAGATCCCATATGTGTTCCCCAATTACAACATCCTCAATTCTCTCATACAAATTCTGCGAACAAATTGCATAATCAACCACACTTGCTTTGTTGTAGGTGTTGCAAGTGAAATTTCCCGACTTAGACCATCTAGCAAAACCATTGCAAATTATTAGATCAAAAGTGCCACATAAAGTGATCAATTCTTCCCCAAAATTATTTTATTATTTAGCATTGTCTGAGACTCTTTCCCACTGATTTTTTCTCTTTTCTATGAGCCAAATAGGATTACCAATTTCTTTGTAGCTAAAAATACTAGCTTGACCATTTGTTGTTCTGGTGTTGAAATTTATGACAAGAATAACATCACCATGATGAAAAAAAGAAACAACATCATTATTTAAGGTATCATAGGGGTCATTGTGATCTAAACCACACTTTTTATAAGTTTTAGATACAAGTGGGGCAAAGTAACATGCTCCAATCTTGAGAAGACTATTATTTTCCATGATTTTGAACCATAAGAATTGTTTATTAGAATCTTCCTTTTTTAATTGAATGAAATGTCCTTCCTTTTCTTTTAGTAGAACCATTATTCCTCCATGGACTTTACCATTTACTTCTACCTCATTTCACACTACCAACTTTCAGTAGCCTTCAAATAATGGAGTCTTACATCCTTCGTGCAAATGTGTCTCTATGAGAAAAATAATGTCTTTTCCTTTCACAATAGGTCCTAACCCAAGTCCACGCCTCCAAGGATAACCTCTACAATTCCAACAAACTAAAATTAAGGAATCTTGTGCTAAACTTGATTTCTATTTGTTTTGATGTGGAAGACTCAAAGTTGAGTTATTATCCCTATGAGTGAATGTTGATCTTGTCGTATAGTTGCCTACATAAGAGTTTGTTGTCAAATATTTGTTTCCCACTTGCTTCTCTGCATTGGGATGGTGACCAAAGTGAGCAATAACTACTTTTCCCTTGAACATCCATGCCCTTTTGCCTGCATTTCTAGTTGTTCTAATTTTTTTCACTTCCATCCTTCTCTTTGCTTGTTGTCTCATAGTTATATCCTCCTCTAAAAAGAAGTGAGAACCCCTTAAGAGATATTTTTGCTCAATAAATTTTGTTTGTCATGAATACTAGGCATATCTCTCTCATTGTATAATTTTCCACCCCTCCATCCTTGGCATATTTGACCTGGCCACAACAACACTTCTTGTAGGAACTCCCTCATTAAATCAAGGGTTTGTTCACCTTCACCATAGTCTTTTACCCTTTTGATAATTATATTGGATGCCCTGATATGCCTTTCTTTGACCTCCCTATATTGTGTGTTCTTCACATGAGTATTTGACTCCTCACCCTCACATGCAAGGTGTTTACTATTTTTATCCCAAGTTATGGTAACTTCTGAGAAACTCCATTTATCCTCTTCAACCTCTGCCTTTCCCAACAAACTAGCATGATATATCAATTTTTCCTTATCATGAGATGTCTCAGTGTTATCTGTACAATTTTTTTCTTCCAATGAATTTTTTTGTTTATCCTTCATATTTTGACATTCATCCTTCATGTTCTGCCATTCAAGCTTTCCAGCTAAGAGTGTTTCTTGCAACAATGAGATTTGAACTTTTAAAGCGTTGTTATTGTCTGTCAGAGATTTATTTGCTGTAGTCAGAACATATATTTTGAGGCCACTTTATTACTCTTTAACCTCTATAAGTTATAACCTCTCCTTGGCCATCAAAAGTTCTTGCACATATAGATCAGGACACCAAGCGAGAGGTGTAGAAGTGGGGCTATAAGTAACTGGCTCTACAAAGTTACTAATTCTACACAAAATATTGTTGCCACCTAAATGTGAAGGAGACACTTTTTGACTCCATCCTTTCGTCTTATCTCCTACTAATTCACCCTCTGACCATGTTTTTCCCTTTCATGTGACCATTTCATACGGGCAAGTCTAGGTATTAAAATGCCTTTAAAGTGTTTAACGTTTACCCATATATATTTTCTTGTCTTGCCTAGTGAGGCAATTTTTACTTGTCCCAAATGATTAGTTTAAAAATGCACCAGAATTTCGTGACAATTTTTGACAAATGATATGATTTTTTTTCCATTGTTTTTTATTCCATTGTTAGAAGGATCATAAGAGACAAAGAAAAAGATAATTGCTGGAACAAATACAAAATAAAGAAATTGGCACACCTCAAAACTCCTTGTGTTCATAAAACTGGGTCCTTCTAGTCTAGAAGCACCCTTTGTCTCTTTCCCACTATGGTTGGGCCTTGGTTGTCTCTTTCCCACTGGAGAAACCCTCCATGGAGAAAAACATTGCCTTGACGCTATATGGGCCCGAAAAAAGTCTTGAAACCGTTGTAAGAGAAATCCTGGAATCCCACCAAAGAAAATCCTTAAGGGTTTATTGTCTTCAAACTTTATTCATCGACATTGAATTGGTTTACTTAAGGGTTTAAATTACAAGAATATAAGCATTCCTTAGCAAGTTCTCAAACAATAGCGCGACCTTCTTCAAACATAGGGGCAACAAAACAAGATGAGTATATTTAAAGTATTGGATTTTAATCAATTCACTTTTGCATATCCAAGTTAAGTTTTACTTGCCAATTCACAACCACAAGCACAAATCTAAAATAAATTAAAATACAAGCAATTTACAAATTCTAAAGCATTTGTTTGGGTTAGACTATAATTTTCAATATATTCATGAATCAATTCCTAACATCTTAAGCAACATAACCATCGTAACCCTACGTTTATTATTCCAAATGCAACCCATAAATCTTGGACTTTATAATTGTTTATTTATTTATTAAAGATTAGTTTTTATAAAGGAATTACATGTCATTATAATACTTTATAATATATTTATTATGAATAAATGAAATATCTTTTACATAAATCTACTATGATTATATAAATGCAAACAATAATCACAATTTTGATCTTGTTTAATTAAGGAGAAAGGAATGACAAGCTAGGAAAAGTAAATTGATATTTTGTTTTTAAAAGTTAAACAAGAAGGATTGGTGCACTTAAGTCTCGATTTGATATTAGAATATGGAATCTAAAGTTGTAAATAATGAAATCCACATGTACTTAAAAAAGCATCCTTAATATGGTGACCAGCTCAAAATTAGAATAGACTTCAATGTTGATAAATCATAAGTGCCTTGTGATCAATGTCAACTAGTGTACATCAAATCTTGTAAGAAATGAAGTTTTCTACCATGATTCATTGGAATCGTGATATGGAAGACCATGATGCCCTTTGTGGAGATATGGTGCAAAGACCATGATAAATACAAACAATGATAAACACAAAATAAACAAGAAATTACAAACAAAAAATCAAGATTGTGCCTCTCCTAAAGTTGAAAATGAATTGATTGATGGATGAAATGATAAGGATAAGGATAAAAAATAAGAAAAATAAATATCTTAGGATTAAGTTTTTAATGAAAATAAAAATATGAGGACTGGGAATGACATATTATTGTAATGATAATAGGATTAAAATCAATCAATTGATTATTAAATAAATTGGGACTAGATTGATAAATATTTTTGGATCCTAAGATAGATTGCATTGTTGGATTGTATATACGAGGATTGATTTCCTTGGTATGTTTAGATTAGATGGATGAGGATAAATATGTTTTATGGGATGGGATTTTATGGAGGATTTGGGAGAAAGGAATATAGTACATATGGTGGTTAGGATAGTGGAATATATGGGAATAAATGCTGAGGGATAATCAAGGCTTGGTAAAAGGATTAAGGGATTGCTTAGATAGGAGATAAAGGAATTTTTGGATGGATAAATGAGTTGAAAATAGGATATTAATGATGAAAGAGATAGGAGGTTATAGCTCCAAGGATCATGTTTGCAAAGGAATTTGATGGCCACAATAGAATTAGCGTAATTATGGATTGAAGTTAGCAGAAGATGAATGATGTGGAAGGATATAGTTGTTAGGGAAATGAGTTTCAACCCTACATTTACATATGATTACTATTTATAATAAGTTTACATTTGAGCATGAGAAGAAGTGAAGGAAAAAGAAGGATGGCGAACCAAGTGAAGAAAGGCAGAGCAGATGTAGAATGCGATAAATCCAAAATTGGTGAATTGTGTGAAGAAATCCTAATCGATGTCATGACAAAGATTGAAGATGACATTAACATCCTACATGATTAGGTGATTATACAAAGGTTTTTCAAATTCAGGACAACCAGAGAAGAAATAAAGAAATGGATGAAGGAAGAATGACAAACATAAGTCCTAATTATATTTTTCCCAAAATAATTCTTCTTGGCAACATTTACAGATTAAGCAGATAAGAAAATAATTATTGATAGGGGTACATGGAAAATGAAGAACACTCCCCTGTATATCCAATCATGGTGCAAAAATTTTGATCATTCAAAACTTCATTCATCGAATAACCCTGTCTGGATTAGAACGTACAATTTTCCATTAGAGTATTGGGCAAAAGATTGTCTAGAGAAAATTGGGTGCCCTAATTTTTGTAGATATGGACATAATCAACGGTGATATGGGAAAATTTGTGCACCTCAAAATTGTTCCCATAAAAAATATTCCTAAGTCCCTAACCATAATGGTTAACAACCAGAAATAGGTCCAACAAATTGAGACCAAAGAAGACAATTTTTTTTGTTCAAGATGTCAATCTAGAAAACATAATGAAATTAATTGCCAACATAAACCAAAGACTATAAAGGTGTGGAAACCTATTGCTAAATAGAAAGTCAAACCAATAGGGCAGACTAAATACTGAACATCTGGAGGCTCTACAAGTGGCTCCTCCCCAACCTATCTTGGTGATCAAAGCTACTCTATAAATTATTCCTAGTGAGCATGATATACTATACATTGGATCTGAAAAAGAAGAAGACACTAAAGAGGAACAATCTAGGGATAAATTAGACATCATAGAAGAAATATGCATCTTGTAAATGGTCGTAAAGAAATTAGATTCAAAATCTAAGAAGAGGCACAAAGGGAGGAAATCTCACAAATAGCTCAGGGAATAAGAGGGTAAGGAGCAAAGGTTCACCAACATAAAAAAAAAAATTGGCAAGTACCCAGGGGGGTAAGGCCTCCCTTGGAAAAAATGAAGATACTTTCATGTAATTTCATGGGCCTAGGGGCCTCTAAGAAGCGACGCTTGGTAAAGCATTAATTACAAATTTTTATCGACCATATGGTCTTTTTACAAGAAATAAAGTTATCTAAGATAGAAGGTGAATTGTTCTTATAATATTGTAAAGGATGGAAGGGTAGGTTAGAGTAGACCAATGGTTTGGTTGGTGGAATTATCATATTGTGGAGGAAGAAGGAGATCTCAACAAGCTTATTGGAGGCGCACTCAAATTGGATGGCAATAAAGGCATATTGTATCTCTTTGAATACAAAATTTATTAGTATTTGCATATACAAACCCATCAAGACTAAAGAAAAATAGAAAACATGGCTCCATATGTTAGATTTCATCAATCTACAACAGAAAAGGAAATTAATTATGGGGGGATATTTTAACTCGATCCTGGAAGCTTCAGAAAATCTTGGTGGCAACAATTGGGTCAATCAAGAAATGATGGAATTCCAAAATTTTATGCAGAACTCTAGATTAATGGATATTCATACTGAAAATGGTGTGTATACATGGACCAATCGTGGAAAATATTTTTTGAATATCTCTAAAATATTAGATCATTTTATCATTTCCCCAGGATGGCTACAGGATACTCGCACCCTAAGGGAAAAAAATAATTCCATGTTCTACTTTGGATCACTTTCCAATCAAACTACATATTGGGGGAAACACCCACAACATTAAGACATGCTTTAAATTTGAAAATATGTGGTGAAGAGAAAGGAACCTAATTTCATTACTGGAAATATGGTGGAAGGAGGCTAAATTTTGAGGATCAATCAACTTAAAAATATGAAAAAACTACATTACATCAAGGACAAACTCAAAGATTGGAATAAAAATGTCTTCAAGAACATTTTCTCAGAAAAGCTTAAAATTGAGTAGGATTTGGAAGCACTTAATGACAAGATTATTTGTAATGGAATGTTTAAAGAGGATTATGATAATGAAAAGCAGCTAAAAGACAAACTTTCTAAAATGCTTAGAATGGAAGAATTGTACTGGCAGAATAAGTCAAGGCAATGCTAGTTACAAGAGGGTGCAAACACCAAATTTTTGTATGTCACTACTAATGAGTGAAGGGCTATCAATAAGATAAAAAATATTTTCAACACCGATGTGGAGGAGATTTTTGGCCTTGAGATGGTTGGCAACTCTGTAGCAGAATACTTCAAAGAAATTCTAGGAAGCAACAATGTTACACATGATGCGACATTGAACTTGAATCATATACCATGATTAATCATGTATGAGGAATACATGATGCTATGTGAATTCATGTCTCTAGAGGAAGTGAAATCTTCACTATTCAAAATGAAACTAGATAAAGTACCAAGACTGGACAAATTCCCTATAAGATTTTTTCAAAACTATTGGCTCTTTATGTGAAATGACCTATAAAATCTGGTAGATGACTTCATAAAGTGTGCAAGAAGTTCGTAAAAGACCTCAAAAATATGACAATTGCTCTCATTCTGAAAAAAAAAAAATTGTACATCATTCACTAATTATTGGCCAATCTCATTATGTAACGTAATATACAAACTTATTTCTTAGGTCCTAGCAAACATATTGAATAAGGAGTTGCACATTGTATCATAGGAACAATATGGATTCATCCCTAGAATAAATATTGTGTATTGCATTATTCTGACTAATTAGGCATTCATTCAATGAAATTAAAAAGAATTAAAGGCATGATGATCAAACTGGACGTTTCAATGGTATATGATAGAGTTGCTTAGTAGTTTTTATTGACAGCGATGGATAAATTTGGGTATTGTCAAAAATATATTGAGTTAATTAAATTCTACATATCAACTACTCATTTCTCAATTACTCTAAATGGTGTGCTATTTGTCTTTGTCCGTGGAACAAATGGATTACAACAAGGTGATTCACTATCTCCCTCCTTGTTTGTCATTGTGACTGAGACTCTGGGTCGACCAATCACAACTTGTAGATGCAGGGGATTTTGAAAAGGAATCATTGTGGCCAATGAAGTTATTACCCACACTCAATTTTTTTACAACACTAAATTATTTGGGATGACCAGTGTTATAGAGGTAGAACATATCAAGCACATAATCAATTTTTATGATAAGTTGTCTGGGAAAGTCATAAATATGGATAAATCCACCATATATTTCTTTAATACCAATCCCTCTATACAAAGAAGAATCTCAAGAATTTTTGGCATAAGTATCAGTTCTCTACTAGCTAGAAACCTTAGGGCACCCGTCATTCATGGAGTGTTTAGAACTTGACATTTGGACAAAGTTGTAAAAAATATAGGAGTAAGGCGGTCTCTTGGAAGACTCGATGGCTTACACTCACTGTCAGAATAAATATGATCAAAGTGATACTTTCGACTATGCCTATTTATACCATTTCTTCTTTCCAAACAACCCACAAAGTTGAGGACTTAAAAGGCATATTTAAATCATTTATGTGGCAGGGATCAAATGATGTTAAGGAGATTTTGTTAATTGGATGGGATGAAGCATGCAAACACAGGTTTGAGGGGGGTGTGAGACTAAGGAGAATAGGAAGACAGAACATGGCACTAGGTGCCAAGCTGACATGGAAAATGTACAAACACCTTGAGTGCTTATGGTGCAAAATATTTAGAGGAAATACTTGGATGAAGAAAACCCAAATCAAATCCTTAAAATAGAGAATTCCAATGTGGGATCTATTGTATGGTGGTTTCAATTGGATTTAAGGAAATTAATCATTAATCATTTAATTTGGCGCATCAAGGTTGACAGGTTGGAAGAATTCTGGGCAGATTCCTGGAATGGACATGACAAATTAGAAAATCATTTTTTGCATTATGCCACATAAGAAGGAGATAACAAGAATATTTGGATGTAAAGTTACAAATTATAGTATAAAAAAGTACTCATGGGACGAAAAGATGACATGGATTAATCTTTCAAAATCTGGAATGTCATTGGATATATGGAATAAACTAAAAGAAGAATTAGACAAAAGGAGAATCATACTGACAAGAAAGGATAATGAAATTATTTGGTGTGGTGTCTATTTGATTAGAATCTGCAACCAAACACTTCAATAAACCATTACATCAAAGGGATTAGTATCAAAATGAAGATCAAACATAGCACAAAAACCCTTGAAACTGGCTTATTGCTTTCTAGTTGAAGCGAGTGTGATTCTCATGAGTTTCCCATCTGATTGGACATAGAAAATCAGTGAATTGACCACTCCAAAATGGAATATTCAATGCAAGAGGGAGCAAGATGCATAGAATTGCATACTTTTCTCTTGAAAGCTTTGAAATGAAAATGCATGAACTAGCAAGCTAAATGCATATCAACTATAAGGAATGAGACTAAGATTCAAGATTAATCTATAAATGAGAAGAAAAATGCATCTACATTTAAGCTATGAAAGGAAACTAAGATGCCATTAAACTAAGAAATGAAGCTTAACAATATAAAAATGCAAAGATCTACTATGCAAGTAAGAACTACGAGTGCACAATGAAACTCTAGAATGAAAATAGCATTATAAGTCTACTCCAAATCTTCTTTTTATCTATAGCATGTCTATCCATGAGCAAGGGGATTTATCCCTTTTATAATAGATTCCAAGAAATGAGTGGTTGAGATTAAGAGGAAAAAGGGAATGATCAATGGTGGAGATGCAACTTCCCTCAATCCATTTGAGATGATAAAGTGACTTTGATTGGTCAACTTTGTGGAGAATAAGACAAAGTTGGTATTTTCCCTTTTATTTGATTTATTTGATTTTTCAGTGCTCACACATGTGTGAATGGGTTCACTTTTTGATTTTAGAAGGGATTTAGGACTTTTTTTTATTTATCCCAATGTTTAATGCATTTTAAGATTTAGGCTTGGATGATTGATTATTTGATTCAACAAGTTAGGATTGGGATTATGAAAGAAATTTTGATTAAGTGCTCTCATAAATAGATTCTAGAGATAATGTCTTAGATTTTAGAATTTATTAAGACCAAATAATCGGAAATAGGGGCACTAGGTTTGCTAGACCAATTTTAGGTGATTACATTTGCCCCTCTTTGACGAATGTGTGATCAATCTGGGAACACATTGGTCAAAGAATATGTGAAGCTTGATTGGATAAGGAAATAGCTTTATGTGAAGTGATGAAACTATCTCATGAATCAGAATGAATTCTGAAATTGATTGAAGATTTGAAGATATCAGCTCTGGACTTGATTGAGCGAAGACTGATAGTACCGATTCTGAGCTTGATTGAATGAAGATTGATAGATATTTGTAGGTATCAGCTCCAGACTTGATTGAGAAAAGACTAATATAAGAGATTTGAGGATACCAGCTCTGAGCTTGATTGAGTGAAGACTGATGAAAATAGTTCGAGCATCTAGCTTGATGTGAAGTGATGAAACTGAATGTCCGTCCTCCAAGCATATTTCCTCATTTTGGATTATGTTTGAATGACAAACCAACTTGATGTTGTGTGATGAGACTGATTGCCATTCGTTTGATTGATTGAGATAATTGACTTGATATGGGTTCTGATGAAGCCAATTACTAGATTAAGAGGAGTATTACCAGATTAATGTGGTGCGATGAACTTGATATGCCCCTAGAGATTTAGATTTTGATGCGTAGTGATAATAATCACTTGATTGATTTTTTATTGAAGTCAGGTCCTGATGCCCCTAGAGATTGAACTTGTTGATGTGAATCAAATTATTGATATAATGGTCTTGCCCCCTCAGGAGCAAAATCAAAAGGAGGGGAGGCACAAGCTTGGTAGATCAAAAAGTTTTGAGAAATTTTAGATGCAAGCATATTTAAGGTCTGGTTGACCAAGTTTCACTAGTATTGACTTAAGTTGACTTTTGGAATTTACAGGGACATGCGTGAGAAAATTGATCAAGAGGGATCTCAAATTGAAATCTTGTGAGAAAGTGTCTGTGATTAACTGCATTGGTGAAAAATAGGTTAATTTGCATTTTTGAGTATCAAAGTGTCTTCAAATTTTGATTTCAGTCCTAAAAATGGATTCAGAGCGGTCTGATTAGCCATGGGTGCAATTTTTACACCCATTGGGGCACTGTAAAAATTAGGTCAAAATCACTATATAAGGCCCGAAGAGATCACTTTCAAATCATTTTCACCGTCCATATTTGAGTTTCAAGAAGCTTTTCTGAGAAAAAAATGGTGGTCCCTTTGGAAAATCATCAATTCGAGTGGATGTGGAAGTAAATACAGCTGCAGGACTACCTGCCTCCAGTGAATAACTGATAAAATTTGATCTTCGCATTTAATTTTGCAAATTTTCCATAAATTTTTCAATATTTTTATGTTTTTAGGTCGTAGGCCTTGGTTCGTCGTACAAGCTGGTGAGAGGGCTCATACAAAAAACTAGAAAACTATCTTTTGTCATCTGAGACCATTAGTTTTGTAACATGAGGATCACCCACCTGTCGTATGAGTACCTTCATACAAGTTTACTTTGTCATTTGGCCTTATTAGAATTGTCATTTGAGCTTGATTTGTCATATCACAAGCAATCATGACTTGTACAAGTCTTGGTGTTAGTGCCCCCTATCTGTACTTTGTTATTTGGGAATCAATGACACTTTTGTGAAGATGTTTCATGTCTATTGCATGTTGTTTTTATTTCATAGCCTATTTAGTATCTTGTCTGATCGTTGCGTGCTGAATGTAGCTAATTTTGATGTCGTTACTGATGCTTTTTCACTGTTTGTTATCTTGCAGGAGGATTTACTAGATATTCAGTTTTGATCCACTTATCCTCCTACCATGTTCTTGGTGAGGACCCTATCTAATTATTAGAGAGGTCATCTGAGAGATTGTGGCTTTGGATGGTTGACCCAAATGCCTAACATGCGGGTGAACCATGGACTATTGACAACATTGGTGGAGAGATTCCATAGGGAGGATACTACTTTCCATTTTCTGATCGGGGAGATGAATATCACCCCTGAGGATATATACAGGATTATTTAGATTCTATTTGTAGAAGAGTGAATAAATTATGACACATCATTGCAGCTTGGGACACAAACACTGATTTGGGTGTTCCATGATCACATCATCTTAGAAAAGGTCATATCTTGGGATGACCCGATAAGCCAAAATGGTACTGACTACCCACTTGAGTGTGTCATAGAAGGGTTCATAGGATGCTTCTTGATGGTGAATAGGAGCCATTAGGGGTTCCATTATGGATGGGGTAGGGTGTTAGTGAGATTGGTGACCCGTCCAGAGTGATTGGTTTGGGGCCAGTGCCTACTCGCACATATGTATCATGAGATGCACAAGATAACCTATAGGGGAGCTCAAGAGATGGCCAAAAAAGTACCTATGTTATAGATATGGGCTTGGGAGCATCTTCCCATTAGCAAACCAGTGACAGATGATCCACGCTAGAGTGGACAACCTTATTTTTACAGGTATGCAAGTTTCTTGATGCAATCCCACCTAGGGAAGACTGAGTATTGGAGGCATTAGCTGGATGATCTCATCTTGGTGGTCTGGATGCCATACATAGTGACAAAGGCCTAGACTGACTGGAGAGACCAGTTGAGAGATTTCTTTGTTTCACGTCCTTTGCTTGGGAGGACATCCAGTGTTGTTGAGCACTTCATAGTAGGCAAAGTACTATGATAGTATGGACGTCCACAAAGCATACAGGAGGAGTCCACAACCTATGCTCATTTTTTCCATGAGGAGCATCGAGGGTGGTCTCAGAGATTCTCTCTAGCTCTTTTTACACATGAGTTGATAGATTACACAGACCGACTTGGGATTATCTGGAGGATATTATAGATGCGAGGGTCACACCCCAATATAAAGATTATTTTTCTCGCCATACCTTTCCTAGATTCACGGATCTGATGGAGAGAGTACCATGGATCAAGGAGGGAGATTCACCTCAAAGAGAGATAGGTGGATAGAGAGGCCCAAATAGAGTACCAAAGAGGGGTCAAGATCCTTCTAGACCAGTTCTAGTAGGGCACAAATAGTCGACCAACAATGACAACGCGGGGATGGAGGTACCCTTGGTTCAGTTAGAGTTGAGATACCCACATCACATGTTGACGAGGAGATGAGAGATGCACAACCAAATCTTGGTCTTAATGAGGCAGTTAGACTGGTTCATCAATGTAGGGATACACAGGTTGAGGAGGAGGAGGGAGTCCCCAGAGAGAAGACTCCTTAGGATATGATCAGTACATTGAGGGGACAGGTCTGAGCATTATAGACCTAACTTACAGTAGTGTAGTCTCAGATTACAAAGCAAGATCAAGCAATCACAAGTCAAGACAAGAGATTCCAGGGGCTACAGATTCAGGTGACACATTAGTCTAGTAGGGAAGCCTACTATGTAGCAACATATAGTGCAACAGTTCCTATGGCATAACAAGTGCCACCATATTCTTAGTACTTAGCACGATTTGAGGTATCAGGCCCTCTACCTAGAGCAAATGCTCCTCCACCTCCACCCCCTGATGGTGGTGAGGGAGGAAGTGAGACCTAATCTTTCCCCTTTCTTTTCTTATCCCTTTCTAATTTTTGGAGATCCATATGATTGTACTTGATTTATTTGCATCGAGGATGCACATTTTTGCTCGAGAATCTGGAGCACACTTTTTGTATACATTGAGACCTTGATATATATATATATATATATATATATATATATATATGTGATGATCATCTTTGTGCTCTACGTGTTTCCTTTCATTGTCTTATCTGTTATTGATGAATCTGTTTCTCTTTGAATATCTTGGAACATGCATGCAAATATGATCTTTTCTTCATAGATGATATACTTAGGTCATGTTGTTCTACTTATAATGATGAATATATATCTTTTTCTGTTGTTACTGACCATTTGTGCACAAATAGGTAACCTTCATGAGATGAAATGCAGTTGATCACTTCAACAAAGGATTTTTGAGGAAGCAATTGGTTAAAGGAACAACTCAGTTTTTGAATTATTTTGTTGAGTGTTTTTTTATAATGCTATTATGAAAGCCTAGGAATAAAAATAAACCCTACGACACTAAGTATTCAAGTCACTGATTCTGGTAATGCTTAGTTTCATCATCGGGCGTTTGGGACATTAGAGCCAATACAACCCTTACTAGTGCCACTGTGACCACAAGAATATGAATATGGATTTCATCAGATAAAATATGGGAAACAACATAATCATCTACATATAGGAACCATGATGACCTGAATATTGTCTCTAGTTGATTTTGAAAAGATACACCAGTAATGAGGCATTCAAAGCCAAGATAACTATGAGTGTGTCTTTACATAAGACATGTAGAAATAATAGACAAGGAGATAGTCCCAACCTCACCTTAGCACACAAGTAAGTAGGATCAAGGGATGTGAGGCTTATCCACCTGAATATGGAATCTCTTGCCACATACACCCTATTTACTTGATGCAAGGATCATTGGGACCACACCAACAAGCAGAAATCAAAGAAAATAGTATAAAATCATTGATAATAGACAAAATCCAAGAAAAATATTATCAAGCATTCAGTCTGTGTGAGTTGTCACTATGGGTGTTGGGAAACACTGATATGTTGGTTTGTCTTTATTGTGCAAAGTTTGTACATTTGTTTGATGTGTGTTGAAGAACACAGGTTTGTCTGAAAGAGAGTGTTGAGAAACACTGTTTGATAATACTAAAGGATAATATTTTGTCATTAGTATATAAAGGAAACAATTTTTGAACCATCGGTAACATGATCACCGAGTGACAACAAACATATTTCACTAAAATAGACAAGTGCAAAGATCACTGAAAGTGTATTAGCAAAATGATAACTGACAGACAGTTTACAGTGTAAACTGATAGACAGATTCAAAGAGTAAACTGACAACACAATTCACAAAGGAACCTGAGAACAAAGACTACAGAGACATCACCGAGCACCAGTCTACCAAGAGACAATTTTATTTCCAAGAAATGTGGATCTGAGTTACACGTCAGATAGAACACTTGAGTTTTATATTTATCTTTATCCTTATATTTAAAACCATTTCTTGAGGGACAAGTAAAGCACATGTAATTGTTTTAACCAGTCTAACTGATTGAAAACATGCAAACTAGGATATCAAGGTCAAGTTGTAAACCTTTGGTCATAGAGTTTTCATTGTATAGTGTGAAACCTAAATAGGTCAATTCATTGTATAAACAGGTGTTGTAATCAATCAGAACATGAGGATTGTAACCACAATAGAAATCTATGGATCAGACATAAAGTTTCATGTAGAAGGACACAAAAGACAGAATTTAGTTATGAAGAACAAGATTCAAGGCTACCGAGCATAACAAAGGTATTAATCAATCACTATAGTTGATACATATACATTGTGTACTTAAAGGATTTGTATCCAACAATTCAAGATTGCATACTATCAGGTCAACAAGTATTTATGACTACTCTCTAGCAATTGTAGAAAATAGAAGAAATCCTTTAAGAAGGCAGACTTAACAATCTTTATGTAAATCTCTTAACTGAGTGCACACTCAACAATGTTGCTAAATCTCATAACCGAGTAGACATAACCAGTCTAAAATGTTACTCCTAATAGGGTAAGATCATCATAAGTGATCACACTTGTAGCCTTAACCATCACCTTCCATTCTGCAGATAGTGAAGCTTTGTGGGTTTCATCCCCACTGCAATTTTTACCTTCTAACATGGGTTTTTTGTGTTACCAATTCTTGTGTCATGTGTACTTACATTTCATGAATGTTTCTATGAATGTTTACATGCAATTAAGTTTATGTTTTGATATTACATGCGTAAGGTAGAAAAGCATCTATGGTCAGTAATGTGAGAACAAAGTATTGAGGGTTAGTTGATAAATTTTTCTAAGGGTACTAATTCACTCCTCCCCTCTCAGTACACACCATTCCATTATTCCAACAATTAGTATCAGAGCTAGATATCTTATTTGGAAAATTTTAAATCACTTGAGAGAAAAGATCATACAATGGAAAGGTATAAGATTGATAAGAATATTAAGAATAAGAAGTTGCATATACATATCTTCCATGAGCAGTACAAAGAAGAAAGAATCAAGATGAGAGAGTTGTTGGATGAAAGAAAAGTTATGGCATATCGCTACAATGAAATAAACTATCATGAAGAAGAGATACCTGATTTGTTTGAGTCATCAGAATCTACATCTAGCAATACACCACACATCTAAAGGAAACATTATAAGTTTGAATGAGATCAATCAAAATTTGACAGAACAAGCAAAATTATTGAAAATCAGTCAAGAGACACAAATAGTAAGGATGATTGATGTTATGAATAATTCTAGACAAGTTGAACAAGAAAGAACATTAGCTATTGATGACAGGAGGAAGATCACTTAAAAGCTACAAGAGAAAGAAATAAAGATACAAAGACTTATTGAACATCATCATGAGATCACCAATCAAATAGTTCTTATGAGTTATGAGGCAAACCGAGTGAACATAGAACTCAATGGGAAATTGGAAGCTATTGGTGAACTAAGAGAAGAAAATGAGAGACTGAAGCATGAAGCAAGGATTCATCAACAACACAATAATATGATCAAGAAAGCTAAAGAAAGTACAAAAAGAATGGATGATTTTCTGAATGGAGAAAGAAGACTCAACAACAATACCGGTCCAAGGTATACCAAGCATGGGGAATCATCAAACCAAGATGATCACAAAGGTGTATACACAAATACTAGAGAAAAGAAGAAGTCATGCAATCACTGTGGAAAACCATGCCACACATCAAATGTTTGCACGAGAAAAGTTAAAGGTATTCCTAAATCCATATCTACATTCATAGGTAAATGTTATAATTGTAACAAGTATGGACACAAAGCACATCAATGTAGATCTAAGATGAAACACCCAAAGAAGGAATCCTACATGAAAAAATATTGTTCTACTTGCAAAATTCATGGACACACATCTCTTGAATGCAAGAAAAATAAAAAACAATCATGGAAGCCAAAAGAACAAGAAAATGCTTATCAACCGAGAAGATTCGGTAACTCATATGTTTGGGATTACAACACATGGGAAAATTGCACAACATGTGGTAGATATGGACACATATCTGTAAACTGCATGAGGAAATGGATAAGAAGGTCTAGGAATTAGACTAACTTCAGAATGGAATGCTTACACTATCATAAGGTTGATCATCTAAGCAAGGACTGCAGAGACCGAGTGATAAAGATAAGCACTTTTGCTAATGGGAACACTATTGAAGATATCAGGAGAATGAGAAATCAAATGTGGAGGAAAGCTTCAAGCAAAGATGATGCTAGACCAAGCACCACAATTGGTGACACCTCATCCAATGGATCTGGTGATATCACCACCCCCACCTAAGCAGAACAAGTAAGTATGGAACTGCACTATACAAAGTTATATTTTACATAAGTTCCAATATACATTGATAATATGCCAAATTAGCATGAATAAAGATGCACTATGGTATTAATTTTTTTGATTTTTTGAATACAATCTCATCGGTTAATACATACCAAGAATTGTTCGTGTAAATATAAAAGACAAGTTGTAGGTGTAAACCGAGCATCGCCGATAATCATGTAAAAAGAAAATGAAGTCTTTGCTACATACGGAGCACCGTTAGTGAACATGTGAAAGGTCAATTGAGTTGATACTTACCCCAAACATCACATTCTCACTGTGGATGAAGTTGGTATGTTCCTCGAGCGAATCCTTCTTTGACCACTGAGAAGTAGGTAAAGCATTTATTGCACCACTTAGGGCATCATCTATAAAAGGGCGACGAAAAGATCATTCATTCATCAAGCGTTTAAGAGCGAAAAGCAGAGCAACCAGATTGCAGAGAGATTCACAAGCAAATTCATGACTACTCTGACAAATTCCCATCATCTACGGCTAAGATCAAGTGAGTAACTAAGACTCACCGAGAAAACATATCATTTGCGGAGAAAGACCTAATTCTACAAAATATGGCAACCACTTCATGAGTTTCCAAGATCAAGAATGCAAAGGACAAGGTCAATCTGATCAAGAATACAACCCATGGAGAGCCCAAATATAAATTTTGTCCTGAGGTTGCTTCACAACCCAATGACGTTGAAGTGTTCTCAAGCATAGCTCCTAGGGTTCTATTAGTCAAAGATGACTGAGCATATATCCATTGCAAAGTTGCAGAGATCAGAGATCTTGAAGTTGAAGAAGCTTACAAGAAGATTTACACAGATGGAAATATTAAAGATGAACACAAGCACATATATGTAAAAGGGTTAACAAATTCCCTAATGTTGCTCAAAGATTTTAAAATCGAGTGGATTCAGATAGTACTCAGTCGAGTACATGACAAGAAAATGTGGTTGGATGAACCAAGACCAATCACCAAGGATGTAATACACACAATAATCAGTTATCCAGTAATCGACAAGGCCAAATCCCTTAAACATCCTTCTCACCTTGAGATTGAAAAGATGACAGGTGTAGTATGGGATGACATAGGTTTAAAGGTTAACTCCATCACTGTTCCAGAAATGAAGTTCGGTGCATGTGTACTGGGATACAAGGTATTCTAATCTAGCAGATTGAATAGCATAGCATGCAAAGAAGTTGACACTACCTACAAGATTGTGAAGAAGGGATTCCAACTGGACCGATATGAGATTCTATTGAAGCAAATAGAGGAGAATATGAGGAAAATTAGGTCAGCAAGGTCTAATTCATGTAAGTTTGGATCACTCCTCATGTGTACATTTTTCTATTTCCAGAACTTCTTCCCATATGTTGGTAATGTCAATTGGGACACCACCCAACCAGTAACAATACAAATTAGTGAATTTATTAAGTCACTAGGGGATAATTTTACATCAGTCATGGATGCATACTTCACTACTTTTAAGGAAAAAATGCAGAAAAGGACAAGGAAACCTGAACAACTGGTGGAACTGTATAAAGATGATATATGTTTCATAGTGGATACCGACACCACTTTAATAGAACCAATTGTATCGAGGACGACATGGTTACCACCACTTGATTATGAAATCAACATTGATCAGACCACAAATGCTATTGAAGCATTATTCAATGAAGCAGTGGACAGATCATTACCAAGATTTGGAATGTATGAGGAAGCTAAGGCTAGAATTAAAGTAGGCTTAGTAGGGAAGAAGGTTGACAGAAATAAAACTAAGATGGTAAAAACACTCCAAAAGAAGTTATCAGTAAGCGATGAAGATTCAAAATAAAAAGATGACACTGAGGGACAATCACCCGTCGGTGAAGGTGAACAACTGAGTGACTCCAAGTCAACTGAATCTGATGTACAACTAGCAAAGAAACCAATAACTACTGTTGCATCAAGAACTAGGAGTTAGACTACAAAAGATGCGAACTCACCACTGGTTAAGAAGGAAACAGTGAGGACTTATAAGAGAAAGCCTCAAACTGGGAAATAGGCACCGAGGCAAAGAAGAAAATACATTAGAGGAAATTAAGATAACGAAGATACTGAGTAGGATGAGAAAGAACAAGGACCTCAAACAAAAAAGCTCAAAGTTCCTCACACAATTGATGAGATTGCTACATCAATCGTCAAGACATGTAGCATATAAAATTCTTAGATAATGAAATGGCTAACCTTATATCCTGGAGATCAACCCAAGATTGAAGAAGCCATTATCAAAGAAATGATTGCATTCAAATATGTACCTATACAATTTAATAAAATATGCCACAAGAACTTAATGATAAAATATCGACAATGTGGACATATGCCTTGCATACAGAAAAATAGATAATGGAAAGATCCCTAGTCACAATGATGCCACCAGAATAAAAAGTTGAGGAAATTGATGAAATGATAAAGAAGCATTCAAATAAATTTTCAGCTAAGATGAGAGCATACAAGGCACTTGAGGGCAAATTAATAGAGCTTGATGAAGAAAGCGATGAAACTTGGAATGAAATTTTCAATCCACCTAAGGAGGATACAAGCACCGATAAGGTATTAGCTCTTACTGAGACCCCTCACAATGAAGATAAACAGGCCACACTAATCCCAAAGCACATATTCATAAAAGACACTGAGGACATCAATCCAGTTGAGTTGACAACACATGAAAGCAAGGCCATGAATGATGTACCTCAGATTTTACAATCATTAGGAGATTCAACTAAGGTCATCATCAAAGATATAACACTTATTGATTCTGATGATGAAACAAAGAATGATGAAGATGTAACTGATGCCACCGAGCAATAAAAGGAAAAGGATACAATGGATGTTGCACAGGTAAACATACCAGGTCACTTGCCCTTACTGATACAAGTTATCAATATCATATCTGAAGAAAAATAGAAGACACCTGAACCTGATGCAAACAATCCAATAAACACATGTGATGAACAAGGGAAGCAACAAGATATAAATAAGGAGCAGAAAGAAACAAGTGGAGAGGAAAAAAAAAGTGATGCCAAGGAAACCAAAGAGGCACACAAAGATACAAATATAGACAATGTTGATGTGGAGAGGTCCACTACCAACCAATAGGTCAATGCCGAGAAACAAACAACATGCACTACACCTCCCATACAATCACCAAAGCAAGAAAAAGAGCATGAACTAGATATAGTTCTATATTCCCCTGCTTCCAACACAATTTCACAGAAGAAGAAGAAAAGGAAGAATAAAGCACCAGTCACCTTGGATGAGATTATAGAAATACCTGACTGTGATTCACGAGCACTAGATTATGAGTCACTAACAAGGTATGGAGGATTTTGTAAAAGGAAAGCCATACAAGATAAGCTCAAAAAGGAGCACAAGGACACATAGGTACTAGAAAATACAAAGGAAATACTATTGCAGATAGTACCCAACACTCAAATTAATCAAAGTGCACCAATACTTGTTCAATTAGCAGTTCTCACCGAGGCCATTACATCACAGAATGTGGAAGCTGACAAGGTGATAGAAGAACATGTAGAGGAGAAGTACCAATACAAACTAAAAGAGAAAATCAGCCAAGAAGTGGTAGAGAACAAGGTAAAGCTATATAAACTGGTCAATACATTGGAACCAATTATTTCATAAGTTATAACCTTAGTTCAAAACTTATGCACCATAGAGAAATTCACTAAGGAGAATAGTGAAAATATTTCTAAGATAGATGCAGATCTTAATGCTAGTGCACAAGGTCTCACAACCGATGACAATGCATTCAAGTTGTGCTATGAGAAGCTTGTAGAATCTAAACGGTTGAGACTTGAGATTCAAGAGGTAGAATCCAAAATCCAAGATGAGGTAACTGAGCTCCAAGCTCTACTACTACCAAATCTCACATTACTACAACAACACATGACTTTGGAAAAAACACTAATTTCCACCCTGAAGATGTCTGTCATTGACAATATCTATGACATGCATGCTAGGATAACATTGGAGCACATGGCCCTGGAACACCTCAAGGAGAAATGGAAGAAGATGATGGAAGACATAAAGAAATCCCATTCCCACATTTTTGACAAATTGTATGTATTACACCTTTGTCATTATTTTCAAAAAAAGGGGGAAATGATATGATAAAAGGGGAAATGATAAGGTGAAAGGGGGAAATGATAAAAGGGGAAATATATGTATAAAGCAAAATGTATCAAAGGAAGAAACATGTACATACACTACACCGAGGCATGCACATAGGGGGAGTCATATTGAAAAGGTAAACATTTGGTGTATATACTGAACATTTTAGTTTTGCACATATCAGTTTTTGATACTAATGCCAAAGGGGGAGATTGATAATCCCAAAGGATGATATTTTGTCATTAGTATACAAAGGAAACAGTTTTTGAATCATCGATAACATGATCACCAAGTGACAACAAACAAAGGTCACCGAAATAGACAAGTGCAGAGATCACTGAAAGTGTATTAGCACAATGATCACCGACAGCTAGTTTACAGTGTAAACCAAGAGCATAGTTTATAGTGTAAACCGAAAGACAAATTCAAAGAGTAAACCAACAACACAATTCACAAAGGAACCCAAGAGAAAAGACTACAGAGACATCACTGAGAAACAGTCTACCGAGAGATGGTTTTATTTCTGAGAAATGTGGATCTGAGTTACGCATCAGATAAAACACTTAAGTTTTATATTTAGCTTTATGATTATCTTTAAAACCATTTCTTGAGGGACAATTAAAGAATATGTAATTTTTTTAATCAGTCTAACTGATTGAAAACATGCAAACTAGGAGATCAAGGTCAAGTTGTAAAACTTTGATCATAGAGTTTTCATTAAAGCATGAAACCTAAATAGGTCAATTCATATTATAAATAGATGTTGTAATCAATCAGAACATGAGGATTGTATCTGCAGTAGATATCTATGGATCAAATAGAGAGTTTCACGTAGAAGGACACAAAAGATAGAATTTAGTTATGAAGAACAAGATTCAAGGCTACCAAGAAGAACAAAGGTATTAATCAATCACTATAGATGATACATATACATTGTGTACTTAAAGGATCTGTATTCAACAATTCAAGATTGCATACTATCAGGTCAACAAGTATTTATGACTAATATCTAACAATTGTAGCAAATAGAAGAATTCCTTTAAGAAGGTGGACTTAACAGTCTTTATGTAAATCTCTTAACCGAGTGCACACGTAACAGTGTTGCTAAATATCTTAACCGAGTAGACCTAAATAGTCTAAAATGTTACTCCTAATAGGGTAAGATCATCAAAAGTGATCACACTTATAGCATTAATTGGCACCTTCCATTCTGCAAATAGTGAAGCTTTGTAGGTTTCATCCCCACCATAGTTATTACCTTCTAACAGGGGTTTTCTGCATTACCAATTCTTGTGTCATGTGTGCTTACATTTCATAAACGTTTCTATGAATGTTTACATGCAATTAAGTTTATGTTTTGATATTACATACATAAGGTAGAAAATAATCTATGGTCGGTAATGCAAGAACAAAGTATTAAGAGTTAATTGATAAAAAGTTTTAAGGGTACTGATTCACCCCTCCCCTCTTAGTACACACCATTCCATTATTCCAACATTGTTTGATTAAGGTGTTGAGAAACACCAGTGCGTTAGTGGAAAACTGTCCAAGTGGCTAGAAGACCATGATAGAAAATGGAGAGCAGGACAACAGACATGGTACATAGATGTAGGAACTAGGATCCAGCCCTAGGAATCAAGAGGATGATCAATTCCAAACTTAAGATGTCACCTTTACGATTGGAGCAAGTTCAAGATAGTCAAGCGACACGTTGATAGATGGAGGGCTGATTATGAGTGATGTCTATTTGCGAGGTTTTCACCACTTGGCAGAATTTCTATTTTTTCTACCAAGGTGCCCATTTCCACATTTTCACCAAGGCACTTTCTTGATTTTTCAATTTTTTGTATTTTTTTGATCTTTTCATTTTTCTCTTTTTTAATTTTTTTGTGCACCCGTTTCCAGGTTTTCACCAGGATGATCATTTTTTCAGGACTTTTTCCAAATGATTTTGACTTTTTTTCAGGATCATATATGTATGTACATGTTGCTGACCAGCAAGAACGCCTCAAGTGTAGAACTTATTAAGGTGAAGAGCATTGACGGGGTTAGTGAAAGTTTCCCCTTTTGGAGTTGACACTTGTTAGGCTCTAGAACCAAATGTTGCAGTGATCACAAAGGGATGCAACTAGTTGGGTTCAAACTTCTACTTTTGTTCACGATGTTGCTGATTTTTTTTTCTTTAAGTACAAGGTCAACAATCTGAAATTATCTATGTCTTACCTTCTTGTTGTAGCCTTGAGACATTCTTTTCTGATAGACCCTTAGATGGTAAAATGCTGCTCTTCTACATTCATCAAGTAATTCAAGATTTTAGATTTTGGAAATTGGATATTCTTCATCAGTAATGAGTCCATGCAAATTAACTTAGAGTGATGGCATTTCTACTTCGATGAGCAATAAAGCTTCTGCGCCATATACCAAGGAAAATGGCATTGCCCTTGTAGGTGTGCGGATGTTGGTTTGATATGCCCATAAGGCTAGATTAAGTTGAAGATGCCAGTCTTTTCTTGACTTACTGACTGTTCTATGTAGGATCTTCAATATATTCTTATTAGAGGCCTTAACCTATCCGTTCCCTTGAGGATAGTAAATAGAGGAACATTGTTGAGTAATTTTGAACTTTTCAAATAAGTCATCCATATCCTTGTTTTTAAACTGTCCTCCATGTTTTGTGATGATAGAGGAGGGTATCCCATATGTGCAAATGATATAGTTCAAGATGAACATGTATACTTGATTTCTAGTTTCTTTAATGAGAGGGACTACTTCAACCCACTTTGTAAAGTATTTAGTTGTAGTTATAATGAACTTGTGTCCTCCAGAGGAATTACCCTATTAGGTTGAAAGCCCATTGTTGGAATGGCCAGTGGGTGATAAAAGGTAACAAACCTCGCGTGGGAGCATGAATGAGGTTACCATGGGTCTTGCACTTTTTGCAAGTTTTAGAAAACTGAATGCCATCCCTCTCCAGGGAAGGTTAGTAGTATCCTACTCGCATAATTTTTTTTGCTAAAGAAAGGCCGTTCGAGTGAGACCCACATATACTTTCATGGAATTCCTTAAGTGCATGCTCAGACTTGTCATGTTCTATAAACCTAAGGAGAGTACCGTCAAGACCTCTTCTATACAAATCGCTATCCATGATCAAGTAACATGACACATTCCTTATAAGGTTTATCTTTTCATTTTTAGATAAGTCAGGAGGGATAATCTGGTCGCGGAGGTAGGAGTAGATTTGGCTATAGTGGGAAGGTTTAGTGCCCATAATTGAGAAGATGATCTGGGATTCAGGAGAGTCATATGCAGGGAAAGGGATTTCTTCCACCAGGAATTCATAGCGAAACTGACGTTCCTACAACTGTAGCATCAAGGCTAAAGTAGGCATAGCGTCAACATCTCTATTTTTTGCCCTGGGCACTTGCTGGAAGGTGATGAACATGAAATACTTCTTGAGGTCATCAATCATCCATTTATATGGCACGAGCTTCTCATCTTTCATTTGATATTGATCATTGACTTGATTAATTACTAGCTAAGAGTCTCCGTCGATATGCAATTATTTAATCTTCCATTCAATGACCATCTTTAGTCCATTTTCCAAAGCTTCATATTCAACAATGTTATTGTAATATATAAAAAAGTAATATAAGAAAATGGAGGGTTTTATTAGAATGTAAGATTAAATAATGATGTGGGGTAGTAATCAAATGTATTTTTATTATTATTTTGTTGAGATAGTGGAGAAGGTAAGATTTTCCTCTTAATCCCAAATTTCATAAAGGGAAGATCCAAATTGATTAACCCTAAAGAAAGGATCAATGCATAAATGAATCAACCTATTAAGGATAGGGATAAAGAGAAAAAACCTAAATTCTATTTTATAGAAGAGAGTGTGAAATAGATTTAAGAAGATTAAAACTTTAAATTAAATTAATTGAAGGCAAGTACTAGCCTCAAAATGCAACAAATCTAAAGAATGTTGTTTTCGGGTGTCCGTACTGAGTTTTTGGAAATTCTGCAACTTGATCTGGAATAGAAATGCAGAGACAAAGAAAACCTATAAATATTTTCTAGATCTGGTTTAGGTCCGATTTTGACCCAAAAATGAATGTCACCTTTGACCCAAAATGCTTGATTCTGACCCAAAAAGTCTAATTTTGACTTGCACAGTCCGACAGAAAATCTGTTTACGGATCCTGAAAGTTTGCCAAAAAGGGTATCCAAATCTGCACTCCAATTTGCTGTTCCAAACATGTCCCTACAAGAAAAATGGTTTGTTTTTTGGGGGGAAGGGGTTTGCCTTGGTCAAACCCCATTTTTGGAATTAACCTTATAATTGAATTGAAATTGCATAGATAAACAAAGTAAATGAACAAATTCACCTTGCTTGTATAGAAACCTTTGTGGTGGATTCAAATCCGTGGATCCACAAGTATGTATGCTCCAAAAGAATGTAGAATTTAGGATGTCTCAAATCAATTGCTTGTAGATCTTCAACACCAATCTTGAATGGATCTTGGAATTGGAAGAGGCTTGCATGGATGTGGACGAAGAAATCTTCAACAAGAGGGCTCCATAGAGCTTGAATCCTTCAATGGCTACCAATGGATCTCCTTGATGAATTGAATGCTTGAATGTCTTTGAATGCTTGAGATTAGATTCTTGCTTCAATAGATCATGCATAGAGTTTGGATGGATTAAATTGCTTCTTGCATATTAGCTTGCCCTTTTCAAGTCTTAGATGGTTTGTGCTTAGAGAAAATGAGAGGAGAAGGCTTCCTTATATATGAATCTAGGGCACAATCTTCTACAGAGGCCTACATAGGAGACTTAAATTCAAATTAGACCTATATCCCTAGAAGTGGAACTATATTAAATATAATTTCAAGATTCGTTGCCCCGAAGACCGAAACAGCTGACCCAAAAGTGGGAATTAAATCTTTCTGAAGCCCGACATCTAGAAACCCTAGAAACTTGAAATTTGGACCCTGGGTCAGAATCAAGGTCAATTTTGACCTAGGTCAGGGTTGAGGTTGAACTTGACCTAGGTTAGGATCGAGGTTGACCTTGAACTAGGTCAGGGTCAAGGTCGAACTTGACCCAGAAAGGTCAATTTTGACCTTGAGGTCAAAAATCTAAGGTTTGCAGTTTAGGATGCTAGAAACATGCGAAAGAGAAGTGGGAAATGGGGCAGAATAGGGGGAAAAGCTAGATCCAAGTTAGAGATCCATTCAAGGCACTTGACATGAACCCAAACCACTTACTTGGAGGGATAAAATAGTCTATAATGGAAGTGCTTCTATTTTCTAACTATACATTTAGCCCCCACTTTAGCAAGAGCATAGACTCGATGCAAACTCTTGGTAAAGGAGATCATGAAGAAAAGATAATCTTATTGAAATCAAAAGGGACAAAGGAATCCTCAAGCTCCTAGGGACTTAAGTCTTTATCAACCCTAAGATCACGATAAGAGAGATATCACCAGTTAAAGAGAAAAAGAGAGAGGGTGTGATTACCTCGCCCAATGAGAACTTATGTCCCATTGTGAACCACACAAGGAAATAGTACAACTAGAAAGATGGAGTTGAATCGCCTAGTGAATGTGGCTACTCAGTATTCAACTCATCAGGGAGATTTGATCTTGAGGACACCTTGCGACCTTAAGGGATCAAAACATTGTAAATCTAAACTGGAGGGATCAAGAGATCCGTATAAATTTAAACCGGAGGGATAAAGAGATCCTATAAGGTAAAAATCCATGCTTTAAGGATTAGTCTTTAATCCATAAATGGAAAAAGTTTTAATTTTGAAAATATTTTGAAAGTGCATGTGTGCAAAAAGTGAGTAGAGCATATGCCCCCATGTTAAAGTCTTTGCTAACACTTTAACAGGAACAATGGCTTTAACAGAAACATAAACAAATCTACTGATTATGTTTCCACTACGAGATGCCCCCAAGTGAAGACAAAT
>MU224948.1:999348-1017410 GCA_018584345.1 Thuja plicata
TATATATATATATATATATATATATATATGATATTATAGAAATATTATAGAAAATTAATTGACATCATTCCCCAAAGAAAGTAGAAATACAATCACAATGGAGGAAAGAAAATGCAAGAGTTACGAAGAAGAGTCTTTTCGGACCACAACGTGGAGACCAAAAAGAATCAGTGCTACCATGTCGTAGATCCAAGTGGACTACACAAGGAAAACATTTATGAACAATAGAACTACTACAACATAACATGAAAATAACATATAGAAGAGTAGAGATACATATAGAGGAATTGTATAACAAGCTCGATTCCTTTATCACCTTGCACCAACAAAGTAACAAGGGTCGTATAAAAGAATCTAACAAACATTTATCAAACACATTATGGGAGAAGCACAATACAGTAGGTAAAAAAAAGGGGGGGTACCATGAAGGACAAGCCAATCAAGCACATCGCCTACTCTCCCTATCTCAGTTTATATCATTTAGGGAAGTTGGGAAACTTGCAAGAATGGCTATATCCAACACAGTAGGAATGATAGTTAGTTCCAAACAAGGATCCTCTTGAGAATCACGATGTTCGATGCTAGGTGTAATTATCAATTGAGTTGAAAGCATATGAGGTAAATCAGTATCAATATCGATGGTCTCATATTCATCACTAGAATCGATAGGATCATCAAGAGTATCTTCCTCATCAAGATTAATTAAAATGGGATCTAAGATGCGAATAGAATCATCACAATCATTCATCTTAACATAATTATAAACAATAACTTCCTCCAAAACATCATGCATAGGCTGGTCAAAAGAAGGTAAATAATTTTGAAGGATAGAGGCATGGGCCCTAACATTAGCCCTACACTTCTTACGACATTCACTAGCAGATCGGTTATGCTTTGCTTTATTTGACACATGTTGAGAACTAGGAGGAACACCAACTGGTTCTTTCATAGGCCCGAGAGGAGGATTCTCAGCAGGCTGAGAAGTGACACAAGGATGTTGAGTAATAGAGCTAGCTTTAATGGATAAAGGAGGTATAGAAGGAGTGGGAAAAATACCACAGTTAAGATCTATCCGAGGCATGCTTAACTCAATAATCTTGCGATGTTTATAGGCTTGATATGAACAAAAAAGGTTATCAGGGCGAGGAGGACATGAATTAGGTAATGAAGGCCAAAAGAAATCAAGAGTAGCACAATCTCTAGGCCTATAAGGTTGATACAAACTATGATTAATCATTTTCACTTCTCCACTATGAATGAACTTAATAAACTTATGAATAGGAGAAGCAACAAAATGCATGGAAGTTAACCAAGGAAAGCCAAATTTGACTTGAAACTAATCAGAAGTAGGAAGGACAATGAAGGTAGTATTTAAAAATTTACCACAAAGTTTAATAGGCAAGTTAATAGAACCAAGTGAAGGATAGAGAAAACCATTACAAGTTTGGATCCATGCATCAGATGTATCATAAAAATCACGTTGTAGGTTTTTCATAAAAAGGTTTTCCTCAGTAATGACATTTATTAAAGATGTGGGATCAACAAGACAACCACGCATAGGTATCTTAGAAATCCTATCATAAATATAAAAGGGACCATCGGGACCCTTAATAGTCTCAGAATCATCAAAGGTGATTGAGAGTTCCCTAGGTTGTTTATCCTTAGTTTGTTTCTGAGGTTTAGGTGGAACTTGAAGTTTTAGTGGAGGCAAAGGATCATGAACAATAGGTTGAGATGAAACAACACAATCCACATGATTAACAATGTGATTGAGATCATCAATCTTTGAATCGTAAATAATATCCACAGAAGATGGTTGAATAATGCTATTAGTATCATGTGTAGGTAAAGGATTCGTATAGATTTGAAGGTTTTGATTAGGAGGAGAGACATATTTGTTCCCAATACCATCAAAATTATCAATGGATAAAGCATTAGAATCAATTAAGTCTTGAACCTTATGCTTTAGAGGATAACATTTTTTAGTATCATGGCCATTCTGTCGATGGTATTGACAAAAAACTTTAGGATCAAAGGATTTTTATGCCATCGTAGTAGGGAGAAGAGGTCGAATAGGAGGAAAAGTAATCATATTAGAACTTAACAACCTAATCATATTAGAACTTAACAACCCACTCATAATAGAATGTAAATATTTAGAGAGAAGATTTAATGTATGATTCATACAGAAAGCAGTGGATGCAGAAGTGGCATTGTTGGACGCAACAACAACTTGATCAACGATTGCATTTGCCTGTTTATTTATCTTGACATAATTGTTAGGTTTCTAAAACTTATTAGGATTAGGGGAAACATCACTCTTATCAACTAGAATAGGAGCCATTGGAGTGTTTCTCTCAAATTGACTCACTTGTAATTGATAATGATGAAGTGTTGCACAAAGTTGTTGAAAAGAGGTAAATTCAATAAGAAAAATCTTATCTCTACTATCCTTTTGTAAATTTGAAATAAAAATATGCTGAATATCAGTATGAGGAATAGGATAGCATACAAATTCTTAAATCTACCAATAAAATCAGTCAATTTTTCCTTAGTGTTTTGTTTGCAATGCATTAAACCAGTTAAGGAAACTTGTAGACCAATGTTATTTTGAAATTGTTGAATAAAGGTATTAGAAATTTTAGGAAAAGGATCAATAGAATAAGGAGGTAAAGAGAAATACCATTTCAAGGCCTTGTCACGAAAGGTTCTAGCAAAAAACTCGGCTAAAATCCTATGGTCATGAGCATAATAACTATGAAGGATTTGAAATGTTTTAACATGAGTAACATGATCTCCCTTACCATTGTAATTCTCAAGATGAGGCATATCGGCTTGATGAGGGGCAGTAGCATGAATAATTTCTAAAGAAAAAGGACTACCCATAGCACATGTAGGAATGCTAAACTTAGATTGGGTTAAGAATGCAAGTTGTTGTTGTAAAGATGACACAGTTTGAGCCAAACTAATGATTGTGGAATCATTAGAAGAAATAGGTGGCATATAAACATTAGGAACACTAGGAAAAGTGTAGGAAGTAGCAGGAATGGAAGACACAATCGGTGGAACACTTAGAACCACAGTTGGAAGAGGATTGGAATAAGAAAAAGGAATGCTATGGTAAGAATGTTGTGAGGTAGGTAGAGACACCGATAGAACACTCACATGAATAGATGGAATTGGAAGAGATGTATTCATTAAAGGAGGAGTGTAAGTAGGAATGATAGGTAAAGGAATGGAAGAAGGTTCCCCACTAGTGATAGGAAGAGTGAATCCTAGATCTTGAGCCTCTTGAGCTAAAGGTTTAACATTCAAATGCACAAGATGAGTGATACCACGCAAGAGATTAACACCTTGATTAATATCATGAAGGAATTTATTAAGAGCCTCTATAGATTGGATAGAATCTTGATTATGGTTTTCTTGAATAATTTAATTTCCCATTTTATGAAGTTCGGTTGAAAGTTTTTGGACTTGTTCAAGAGGAACTCTTAAAGCATCATCCTCATCATGAGATGAGTGAGAAGAGTTATGCTCTGTAGAAGGATTGGAATCACGAGTGGTCAAATTGTCATCCAGGATCCTAAGGAAAGGAGAGGAAGACTCAGGATGAAAGGAACCCATAAGTCTATGACTTCTTCTAACCGGGATACTATAAATAGGACTAGAAGTAGTAAAGCTCATGCACCAATGCAATGCAAATGAACTAATTTAGGAAACACAAGATTTTGATTTTAATTTTTGAAATGTAAATGAAAGAACATAAAAGAAAGCTAATCTAATATGCATGCAAGATATAACATAAAAATGCAAATCTAACACCAAAAAGAAAGAGTTATCTATCGCGGGTTCACCAAAATGTAATATATTGTAATATAAGAAAATGGAGGGTTTTATTAGAATGTAAGATTAAATAATGATGTGGGGTAGTAATTGAATGTATTGTTATTATTATATTGTTGAGATAGTGGAGAAGGTAAGATTTTCCTCTTAATCCCAAATTTCATAAAGGGAAGATCCAAATTGATTAACCCCAAAGAAAGGATCAATGCATAAATGAATCAACCTATCAAGGATAGGGATAAAGAGAAAAACCCTAAATTTTGTTTTATAGAAGAGAGTGTGTAATAGATTCAGGAAGATTAAAAATTTAATTGAAATGAATTGAAGGCAAGTACTAACCTAAAAATGCATCAGATCTGAAGAATGTTGTTTTTGGGTGTCTGTACTGATTTTATGGAAATTCTGCAACTGGAACTGGAACAAAAATGTAGAGACGAAGAAAACCTAGAAATATTTTCCGGATTTGGCTCAGGTTCAATTTTGACCCAAAAATGAATGTCACATTTGGCACAAAATGTCTAATTCTGACCCAGAAAGTCCAATTCTGACCTGCACAGTCTGACAGAAAATCTATTTTCAGATCCGGAAAGTTTTCCGAAAAGGGTATCTGAATCTGCACTCCAATTCACTGTTCCGAACATGTCCCTACAAGAAAAATGGTTTGTTTGTTGGGGGGAAGGGTTTTTCCTTGGTAAAACCCCAATTTTGGAATTAACCTTATAATTGAATTTAAATTGCATAGATAAACAAAGTAAATGAACAAATTCACCTTGCTTGTATAGAAACCTTTGTAGCAAATTCAAATTCATGGATCCACAAGTATGTATGCTCCAAAAGAATGTAGAATGTAGAATGTAGGATGTCTCAAATCAATTTCTTTTAGATCTTAAACACCAATATTTAATGGATCTTGGAATAAGAAGAGGCTTGCATGGATGTGGACGGAGAAATCTTCAACAAGAGGGCTCCATAGAGCTTGAATCCTTCAATGACTACCAATGGATCTCCTTGATGAATTGAATGCTTGAACGTATTTGAATGCTTGAGAGTACATGCTTGATTTAATAGATCGTGCATAGAGTTTGGATGGATGAAATTTATTCTTGCATCTTAGCTTGCCCTTTTCAAGTCTTAGATGGTTTATGCTTAGAGAAAATGAGAGGAGAAGGCTTCCTTATATATGAATCTAGGGCACAATCTTCTAGAGAGGCCTACATGGGAGAATTAAATTCCAATTAGACCTATATCCCTAGAAGTGGACCTATATTAAATATTATTTCAATATTCATTGCCCCGAAGACCAAAACAACCAACCCGAAAGTGGAAATTAAATCCTTCCGAAGCCCGACATCCAGAAACCCCAAAAACTTGAAATCTGGACCCTGGGTCAGAATCAAGGTCGATTCTAACCTAGGTCAGGGTTGAGTTCAACCTTGAGATAGGTTGGGATCAAGGTCGAACTTGACCTAGGTTAGGGTTGAGGGTGACCTTGACCCAGAAAGGTCGATTTTGACCCTGAGGTCAAAAATCTCAGGTTTACAGTTTAGGATGCCAGAAACAGGCCAGAGAGAAGTGTAAAATGGGGCAAAATAGGGGGAAAATCCATATCCAAGTAAGAGACCCATTCTAGGTGCTTGACATGACCCCAAACCACTTACTCAGAGGGCTAAACCAGTCTACAATGGAAGTGCTTCCATTTTCTGACTATATAATTATTAGTGCAAGGGAACATCATCTTGTATGCTTTATGAATCTCGTAGCCTTGAGGTGTAATTAAAATTAATCCAGCATCAGAACCTTATTGTGTGAAGGACCCATCAAAGAACATCTTCCATGCGTGCTCTGTGAGATGCAAGATAGCTTTATCAGGAAATTCTATAAGAATGGGGTTGGTTATATATGAGAGGAGCATCTGTCAGGTAGTCAGAAATAACTTGTCCTTTGATGGCCTTCCTATCGACATATTTTTCAATCAAACTCACTAAGATTCATGATCCATTTTTTCAGCCATCTAGTGAGAGTTTCTTTTCTCAATAAGTACTTTTGAGGATAAATTTTAGCAATTATCCTGACAAAATGTGCCAGCATGTAGTGTCTGAGTTTTTGAGAAGCAAAAACCACAACTAAAAAGATTTTTCAACAATAGTGTAGTTATGATCATATGAAACCATACTTATGCTTATGTAACATATTTCTCTTTATCTTCCTATTTCATCATGTTGTGCTAGCCAAGCTACCAACAATGTTTCCATAGATAAAATGTAGAGAAAGAGATGCTTTCCTAGTATTGGTGACATTAATACAGGTGGATTAGCCAGATACTCCTTGATTAGTTGAAAATTTTTCTCACACCCTTCATCCCATTTGAATGTAACTCCTTTGTGTAGTGTCCTTGTATAAGGTTTTGCCTTATCTGCAAGTTCGGCCATAAACCACCTAATAGATTGGAGCCTGCCCTGCAGAGTCCTAACTTGACTGATGTTGCAAGGTGGTTGAATGTCCATTATTGCTGCTACCTTTTTAGGGTCAACCTCAATATCTTTAGTTGAAACAATGTACCTGAGAAGTTTACCAAAAGTCACACCAAAAACACACTTTTTAGGGTTTAACCTAAGCTTGAATTGTTCCATTCAATCCAGAATATTTTCTAAATAAGTTAGGTGTGTAACTCTTATTTCTAATTTTGTCAAGGTGTCATCTACATAGTCCTCCATGTTTTTGTGCATCATGTCATGAAATATAGTAGTCATAGCTTGTTGGTATGTTTCCCTGACATTCTTGAGATCGAAGGGCATAACATTCCAGTAGAAAGTGCCCCAAGAACATGTGAAAGCAGTTTTATCTTGGTCTTTAGGAGCTATCCTTATCTGGTTGTAGATGGAAAAACCATCCATTAGGGAATACATCTTGTAGCCAGCTGTGAGATCCACAATCATGTTGATGTTTGACATTGGAAATTCATCATTAGGACAAGCTTTGTTCAAATCTATGAATTCTATGCAAACCCAAATGGACTTATCATGTTTAGTTACAAAAATAATGTTAGAAATACAATCAACATATGCTATGGAATGAATGAATTCAAAGTTTAGTAGTTTTTCTAATTTTGCTTTGACTAGTAGTGCCACATGAGGATGCATCTTTTGAAGCTTTTTCTTGACTGGTTTGACTCCTGGAGCAATCAAAATGTGATGCATAATAAAATTTGTGTCGAGTCCTGGCATGTTTGAATAGGACCAAAAAAAATTGATTTTCTTTTTCATGAAGAACTGGATGAATGCTTTCTTTTCTTGTTCAGATAGAGATTGTGCCAGGTAGATCAACTGAGGAGATTTTGTTATTCCCAAATTAATTGATTGTGTCAGTTCTATCAAGACTGAGGATCATTCTTGAAATTGATTAGGAAGGAGATCAAGTTTCCCATCCTTTGGTGTCTTAGAGAGGTTTTCACCATTGGATACACATTTTGTTTTTACTATTTTTGGTTCTGATACTGCCACAATGTGGTTTTCACTATTAGACCTCTTTTTCTTTTATTTTTTCCTTTTTAGACTGAGAAACTTGATGCCCCCCTTGTCATGTTTAGGATCATTGAACTAGTGGAAGAGGTGAAGGGCTCAATGGTGTTCAAGTAGCAAGCCAAGGTGTAGTCATTAGGTGTAGAAATTAGGTTTAAGGTTTTATCGGGTTCCATTTAATTAGTTTGGGAAGAACAAGAGGCAAATATTCAACAAGTTCTAAGGATAGAACTGAGTTATCAAGATAAAGGCTTTCAACAGGTAAGAGAAGATCTATTACATGACTCTTTGAAGAAATGCCTAGACCATGATTCATCCTAACATTACTATGGGAATTGTTGTTGGTATTGTGCGAGTTTGACCTAACTGACCTAGCATTAGCATTCTGAATTGCTTCGCGAGAAGTCACCTTTTCTAGAAAAGCACTTAGCGGCACAACTTCAATTCTTGAAGACAAGAGACATGAATGAGGGGTCATGCCAATATCCACAAGGATCCAAGTTGTTCCATCTTCTTCCTCAGGGTTTCAAAGGGTTGGAGGAAGAGTATTTCTACTATTATCTCCAAAGTTCCAATTTATATTAGGAGGAAGGGGAGGTTTATCATCATCTTCAGAATCTGAGTCACACTCTTCTTCAGAAACTTGAGCGACATTATAAATTTTTCCTGGTTCAAATTAAGGAGCATATTTGTGGATGAAATCAATTTCAATATCAATGGTAGCATCAGAGAATGAATCCCACTCGTACTCATTAGAGTTACTTTCAACAGAGCGGGGTAAGTCTAACATGTGGGTAGGAGCTATAGTTTTCTCTAGTTAGGATGTCATTCCTCTTAATAATTTCCCACATTGGACCCATATTTGTATTGTATGTGACCATGGTCAAGAATTTCTAAGTATTGGGAGAGTGTTGCTGATGCAGCTATATTTTTGTTGGAGTCGTTGACATTTTCATCTTGTTTAATCTCACCATTTCATGCTAGAGTTGAAGCCTCCTCAAGATCATACACTCAATCATTTGAGAAATGAGGGAGGTCAAGTATGTGAGAGACATGAACAAGTTGCCCTCAGTTTGGATGTTTGATTTTAGGCTCTGTCTCTTGCTCTGAATCAATTTCTCTTATAGACGAGTCATCTTGTTGAGCGGGATTTGTTGTCTCTCCTTCAGTCATATGAGCATCTTCTTGTAATAGAGAAGATGAGGATTCATTTGGTTGAAAGTGAGCTCTATAGTGGTCATTGAATGGTTGTGGGATGTATGGTTCCCCTTGATATCGAGGATCTTGAATATTAAGTGACCTTTCAAAAGACAGTGGGGCGAGTTCTATTTCCTCTTCACTCTAGTTGTCAGATATGTCCATGCGAGCATTAGTAGGGATGTTGCTAGTGGAAGAATGAAACCTTTGTTCATGGTAGCCTTCTCCTATTTTATCTATGGGACTCTGGAACTCTGTATGTATAGGTTCTAGTAATCCTTTGTCTTTTCCCAGGGGCCCTTTCCATTTATAAACCATTTGTTTAGCAATTTGATAATCTTTGCCATATTTCTATGGATAGATTTCAACATGTTTAATCTCTTGATTTGGATCTTCACCTCTATAAAGCCATGTTAGGATGGATTTTCCTCATTTTCTCTAGAGAGAGGTACACGAGCCTTAACCATGCCAGTCCCTTCATGCATTTCTAGTTTCTGACCACTTTGATGGTTTAAAGGATGATGATGACATCCCGTAAGATCTAGGGGACGTAGGGAGGTTAGTCATGGACAACTGATACTCCCCCATACTTGTGTTTTTAATTTTCAATTTCTATCCAAAAATATTCATGATTTCTATTTGAGAATTCTCAGATGTTGGTCCATGGGATGCTTCTTTGCTGTGAGGAACCATGCTCTCTGATTGTTTCAATGCATTATAAGAGTATGTGTTGTCATCTGAGATAGAGTTTTCCACCATGTTGTGTGGGAACTTCACACATTGGTGGTATGTATAAATAACTACTCGCATGTCATAAATCCATGGGAGACCTAGCAGGATGTTGTATGCCAAAGGTAAATCTAACACTTGACATTCGTTCAACCAGACCTACTCTATTGGGTAGCACTACTAGTCCTTTTGACGATCTTTTTTTCTCATCATATGATTTTATAGTAATTTTCCTTCTGGGATCAATAGCATGTTCAGAGAAACCTAATGTTGTGACGAGCTTGAGAGTACAAATGTTCAAATCGATGCCTCCATCTATCAAAATGTGTTTGACTCTATGTTTATGAATTAAGACCTCTATATGCAAAGGTTGAGTGTGAGGGTGACTGAGTGCTTTATTGTCCTCTTCCAAGAAGGATAGGAAATTAGGGGAAGTTAAGTGATTGACCATGGTTTGGAACCAACCAACATAGAGATCTTTGGGTACATTAGTCTCCAAAAGATTTGTCTCAAGGATCTCCTTATGTGATGGTGACAGTTTGAGAAATTCCAAAATAGAGATATGAACAAGAGTTCATTGTAACTGATCAACCAGGTTGTAGTTCATAGCAAGGAGTGATATAGTAGCTTGCTTTGATGATGAGGGTTTTCTTTTTGGTGCAACAGTTTTCTTAGGTGAAAATGCTACCCCCTTAAGAGTAACCTTGGATTGATTACGAGTGAAAATATTGGTAGAATTGGTTTCTTTTTCTTTAGCAATAATGACATTGATTGACTAATCAAAGCGTTCAAGCATGTGAATCACATTTTCATTGTCCACATAGGTATGGTTTACTGTATCTCCTTGAGTTTTCAAAGGTTCTCCTTTCTCATAGGATGGAAAAGGTTGCTTGAAAGCTTTATGGTCATCATTCGATCTGTGGGTACTGACCGTAATGGTCTTATTGTTGATCATGTCTTGTATCATGCGTTTCAGCTTCATATAGTCATTTTTTAAATGCCCTTTGTTCTTGTGGAATTCACAGTAGTGATTATCCTTCCACCACTTGGGCTTCACTTTAGGTTCCCAAGGTTTTGAGTTAGGTATCATGATGATCTTATGGGAAACCAACGCCTTTAACACATCTTCCAGAGGTTCTCCAAGAGGAGTAAAATTTTGCTTAGGTCATGGCATCCAGGGTGCTTTATCATTTTGAGAGTCTTGGGTGTTCTTAAAAGAACTAGTAGTAGTCGCGTTGAGATTAACGTCTTGAATGCTACTAGTGAGATTGAACACTAGCTCCTTAGGCTTGTACTCACATGAGTCAACCACGCCGTAATTGACCACATTACAATTCTTATTCCAATGTTTTCTCTTATCTTTGCTGTTTCCATTGCTAGAAGCTTTAGTGTCTTTATTCAATGTGAGTTCTCCTTTCTTTACGAGAACATCTTTAATCCTCATAGCATTGTAGACTAAGTTGCTGAAAGAGGTGTTCTTCTGCATTTGTGTTGCATAGTTCATCTTTGGAACTAGGTTTTTAATGAAGATGTCAATCTTTTATAGTTTAGGTATTTGTCTAGGATATCTTGTGAATATCTTTCTCCATCTCTGAATAAATTTAACAAACGGTCCACCAGCGTGTTGCTTAGTGTTGCATAGATTCAACATTGTGACCGTGTGTAAGATGTTATAGGAATAGTGTTGGATAAATTTATGCATGAGCTCATCAAATGTTTGAATACCAGGTGTAAGCTTCATAAACCATTCTAAGGCTTGGCCACTGAGGCTTCATAAAATAATCTCATCAAATATGTCCTTTTGTGCATGAGTTCTATACTAAGAGCACAAAATTCTCTTATGTGATCTTGAGGATCACCTTCCCTGTTGTATTTTTTTTGTATTTAGGAATTTAAACCTTTGGGGGAAATAGTGGAATGTGCAAGTTTTTAGAAAATGGGAAGGGACATATAGACTCCAATGAGTATTTTCTAGGAGGTTGTTCATTTGCTTTCTTTAGTTCCCTTAATTTGCATCTCATGTCTTGTAGCTATTGGTTGAGAATAATGATGGGGGACTCCTCCTCTTGTTGTATGAGTCCCTCAATGTCAAAGTCAAGTGGAAGTTTGACACTTGTGGGCAGTTTGGGAATAGGGAAACAATGTTTCCTTAGAGGTCATTTGTAGGACCGAGTCAGAGGGAAGCTAGGTCTGAACCTACAGTTGGGGATGCAAGTAGATCCCACTGAGTATTTGCGGTGGTTGAAAACCTTCAAGCTGAGCACTAGGGTATGTTTATTGAGACTAAAGGTTGGTTACATGGTATATCTACTTCTATATTATTTGATTCTAGTGCTTCAAATTATTTCATTTCCCCCTTCCTTGTGGAGTGATGTTGGCTAGTGACATCATGACAGGTTGATAGTTTGCAGGTTGAGTTAGCCACAAGTTCTAGAGTGACCGTGGACTCCCTTGTTCATGGTTGTGTCCTGGATTCGGGTACCTTCACCACCACCATAGACCTTCATGTCCTACCCTTAGGTTCATATGGCATTTTCTTGGGTATGGATTGGTTAGCTTCCCACTATGCATGTATTGATTAACAATATAAATCACTAGAGTGTGCGGATGATATTGATGGGTGTGTCAAGCTTGTAGGGGTCCAAAGACTTATTTAAGTTTGCTTGATCTCATCCATGCAGCTAAAGCAGAGTATGTGACAAGGTTGTCAGTTGTTTGCTATCTCGGTTAGTGACCTTGATGGGATTGAGAGTTAGGAGGTTTCTCTTGATGATCAACCATTTCTTCATGAGTTTTAATATGTGTTTATGAGTGAGATACCTAGCATGCCACCTCAGTTTGACATATATTTCTGCATCGATCTCATTCCTAGAGCAGAACCTATTTATCGAGAACTTTATTGCATGACTACTCAGGAGTTGAGTGAACTCTGGTTGTAGTTAGAGAATTTTTTGGCTAAGGGCCATATTTTTCCTAGTGTATCTCCTTGGGGCGCACCAGTCATCTTTGTAAATAAGAAGAATGGATCCTTCCATTTGTACATTGATTATCGACATTTGAATAAGGCGACGATGAAGAACCGATATCCTTTGCCAAGGATCAATGACTTGTTTGATCAGATGAAGGGAGCAAGAGTGTTATCAAAGATATATCTTAAGTCAGGATATCATAAGCTTTGTATCCAGGAGGATGATATTCATCATACAACTTTTCACACTCGATATGGGAATTATGAGTTTACATTTGTACGCTTTGGATTAACTAATGCACCATCAGTTTCATGAGTATGATGAACAATGTGTTCTGCACCTATCTTGAAAACTTTATTCTTGTGTTTGTGGATGATATATTGATCTATTTGAGGACTATGGAGGAGCATGAGGTCCATGTGCATAAGCTATTTTAGTGTTTATGTGACCATCAGTTGTATGGAAACCTAGCCAAATGTGATTTCTTCCAGACTTGTCCTTGTCCAATTGCATAATAGTGTGATTCATCTTCTGAAAGTGTTTGTCTTGTTGACACTTTCAAATCTCTTCAAAAGTGGGCTCTTGTATGGAGGAAGAGGCACTGATATGTTGACTCTAGTGGTCATGTTGATACCCCCAATCATAAGCTGACATTGTTGATGCATTGTATGCAACCAAGGTTGATGAGTCAAACCAGGGTACTATTTGCAGTGGAACTGCAGTGTCCTTTTGTGATATTTTGTGATTTGTTTTGGTTTTTTGATAGGAAGGTGGCCCTTGAGAAAAATTGTCGACAACTTTTGCCTTGGTATCGAGATTGGATTTTTGAATTCTTGTTTGGACCATGAAAGACAATCACATTTAAAATTCCAGAATAACTAGGTTGATGATATCAATGTCAAAGGTGTCTGAATGATTGCTTGTCTAATACATTGAAAGAAGAAGATGAGATTTTTTTGAAAAGTGTTCAAGTTATTGCGCTATGAGGTCTGAATACCTATTGGATGACACTTGTGACCAAGTTGATTTGAAATAAATTGTTGATGAGAAAGCATAGGACTAGCGAGATCATACGAGAAACTAAGATTAGAGATGTTGGGTGAGCCAAGTCATGTAGTCAAGAACTAGCAATTATTGTGATAATATTGCAAAGGATACCCAAGATAGTTTTCCACTTGTTTTGTTTGTTCAAATGCCAAGTTCAGATGTGTTATGCTGTCAAGAATGTTGTTGTTGTTGATAGTGTCAATTTTTGGGTAGTTCAAGCACACCAAACACACAAAGGAGATAATCAAGCACTTTCTACCCCTAAAGTCAAATTGGCTCAGTATCAAAATATTTTCCCATGCTTGATATTCCTTCGCCTCACACAAAGTGATATTGGATTTTTCTAGGACTATGCACATTATAGGTTTTGAAAAGAGACTCAATGCTCGAATCACATAGGCTCCCTCATGCCACATTCATGCTTTAAAAAATCCTTAGGAATACATATTGTGAGTGTATAATCTTCAGGTGATCTGGGTGAATCCACTTGGATCAATCCTTGCACTAAGATTATGATACTTTTGAAGGTGAGTCGGGTAGCCTCTATCTAAAAGTGTTTAGTAAGGACATCCGTTCATGACTATCCCTTGTATTTTTGCAAGAAAAATTGAGGTGTATAGCCCTACATGCGCCCAAAATGCATAGTCTTTCAAGAAAGATTGAGACCTCTCAAACCTACACAAGTGAAATGTACTCCCTTGTAGTCTTGTAAACAAGATTGAGACCAAAAATGGCCCTACAAGCGCCTAGTCAAATGTATTCTTGCTTATCAAGATTGAGGAAACAAGGCCCTACACATGAAGAAGCATTACGAATAGAAAATAGCCACGTCTTCCCTCTCTTTGGATTGAAGGATGCATTTTATTGGATTGAAGGATGCATTTTATTATAGTGGAGCAGAGTAGCTAGGCTCGCTTGTTCCCCACTTGGGTCATTCCCAAAAGATTGCTCTCTTGGCAGGCCCTCTAAAGGTAAATGCAAGAAAAGTAAACAGATAGCTAGTGAAGGTCAATTTTTCTGATTTTCCACAAGGAAAAGAGCATACTCTCCTAATTCATAGTGTATCCCAAACACATCAAGCACATGTTCATTTACCAAAAGAAAAGTGTTATTTTCTCAACCTCAATAAAATACGTTTGGGTTTCTGATTCTCTCAAAGAGAGAAGAGAATAATCCCCTAATGTCTAAGTTTTCACAAACAAACAAAAACATAGTTAAGCTAAGTGCCTAAGAAATCATCTAAGAAAGCACACAATTTGTTTGGTTGATGAAGTCAAGGCAACCTACAAGCACAAGCATTAGTAGTTTCCCAACTTTCTTCTCTCAAAGCATCCTACAAGCACAAAACATTAGTAATTTTGCAAGAAATAAGTGTGCTAGTGAGACTTTGACAAGCTTATCTTCCCCAAAAATGTCCTGCAAAAAACCACTTATGCTGTAAAACCAGAGAGAAAAAAGATCACACAAAACATGCCAAAAGTTAAAAAACCAAGATCAACTCAATAAGACCCTTAAAAATGCTCTATGTTCCTGAGACGATAGATCATAAAGAACAGACTTGAGTCAAAACTCGTACGATAATTTATATATTCCCAGACGATAAAACATGCATCACTAAAAGCTCTTATGACAAATGTAATGAGCCCAAATGATAGAAGAAATGAAAAATAGACTCATACGACAAATGTAATGTCCCCAAATGACAAACTACTGTCTCATGAATCATTGTACAAGCTTTAAACAAACTTCGTACAATAGTGAGTGCAGTTTTGTCAAAATGTGAGAAAATATGAATAATGAGGCAAAATTTAGTTTTCTGCCCCATAGTGGGTGCCAAATTTGTGTGGTAAAATGTGTGATTAGAATATGCATCTAAGACTTCAATAAAATATTACATAAAAGGGATTAGTATCAAAATGAAGATCAAACATAGCACAAAAACCCTTGAAACTGGCTTATTACTTCCTAATTTAAGTGAGTGTGATTCTCACGAGTTTCCCATGAGATTGGATATAGAAAATCAGTGACTCGACTAATCCAAAATGGAAGATTCAATGCAAGATGGATAAATATGCATAGACTTGCATACTTTTCTCTTGAAAGCTTTGAGATGAAAATGCATGAACTAGCAAGCTAAATGCATAGCAACTATGAGGAATGAGACTAAAATGCAAGATTAAGATATCAATGAGAATAAAAATGCATCTACATTTAAGCTATAAAAGGAATTCAAGATGCCATTAAATTAATAAATAAAGCTTAACAATGTAACAATGCAAAGAACTACTATGCAAGTAAGAACTACAAGTGCATAATGAAACTCTAGAATGAAAATATCATTATAACTCTACTCCAAATCTTCTTGTTATCTCTATCATGTATAGCCATGAGCAAGGGGAGATATCTCTTTTATAAGAGATTCTAAGAAATGAGCGGTTGAGATTAAGAGGCAAAAGGGAATGATTGATGATGGAGATGCAACTTCCCTCAATCCATGTGAGATGATAAAGTGACTTTGATTGGTCAACCTTGTGGAGAATAAGAAAAAGTTGGTATTTTCCCTTTTATTTGTTTTATTTGATTTTTGAGTGCTCACACATGTGTGAATGGGTTCAGTTTATGATTTTAGAAGGGATTTAGGAATTTTTGATTTATCCCAATTTTTTATGCATTTTAATATTTAGGCTTGAATGATTGATTATTTGATTCAACAAGTTAGGATTGGGATTATGAAAGCGAATTTTATTAAGTGCTCTCATAATTAGAGTATAAAAATAATGTCTTATATTTTATAATTTATTAAGACCAAATAATGGGAAATAGGGGCTATAGGTTCACTAGACCAATTTTAGGTGATTACAGTGTCAAATACGGAGAGTACTTAGTCAAAATGGGATGCTTAATTTAGGAGAAATTGAGGAAAAAGGAAAATTGCCTAATAGGCTATGTTGGGACCCTTGTGTACCGCCAAAAGCTAGAGCATTTATGTGGGTTGTACTACACAAATGGTGTTTTACTAGTGATAGACTCAACATAATTGACATCATGGGCCCATCTAGATGTTTACTTTGTAAGAAAGACTCTGAGACAGTTGATCACCTTTTTTTATAAATTGTGGGTTTGTATCCAAATGTTGGGATTGGTTATTAAATGAGCTTTCTTGGTATGTATCCAGATAAGATTGCCTTCTAAAATTTCTGACAGGATGGCCACAAAGTTACAAAAGTTTGTTATGGGGATCTATCTAGATAATTGCACCTGTAAAACTAATTTGGATTGTTTGGAAAGAAAGAAACATGCACATTTTTAAAGACAAAAAGATGGTTGTAGATGTGCTCACCAAAATAATCAAAACATAAATCATTGAAATGGATAATACAAAGGTTAAATACAAAAGGAAAATAAAGTTCACTACGTGGGATGAACAAAAATAGCAAAAATGGACCAAGCTTAAACACCCCAATATCCCTACAGAGAAATCTAATCAATGCATTTCAAAATGGGAGTGCCCAAGTACAGGGAGATGGAAGCTCAATTTTGACAGGGCTTCCAAAGGTAACCCCAGAGCTGCTGGCATTGGGTGCATATTAAGGGATTCTAGTGGATTATGCATTGGTTTAGTTTCTAAAAATATTGGGCGCACAACCAATAATCAAGTTGAAGCTTTGGAAACTAGATTACAATTCTACAGAGGCATGGGAATAAAAAAGATTGACATAAAAGTGTTGGAGATTTGATTCTGAACAGTTGATTGATTGTATGTTTTTCATTGATGACAACTTATATATACACAACAACACTTCTATATGTACTTATCCATATGATGACATGAAGACTTGCGTGGATAGATACATGTTGTTGACATGTTTATTATGCTATGTTCATACACGCAGACCCAGATATGATGTTTCAGTAAAGATATGTAATTCTGTTGTTGATGATTACAGTTCTGGAGGAATAACGGTTTAAGGTTGACGTATGTAACATGTTTATTGAGTTGCGCCTATCTTCAGGATATGCATGTGTATATTCATGATGAGGTAAGAGTTGTTTATATTAATCTAAAGGTGCCAAACGTATTTCAAGAAGATTACAAAGTTATGATTAAATTGATGAAGCCGACTTAGTGAAGCGACATGTCTATTTAGTTTATACTTGCACGGTTGTAATTATGCTTGCGCGTTTAGTAGAGCCAACAAGAATGTTAAGAAGAGTTGTCTAACAGGTCCCTTGATCTCATACTTGGTGTATGTACTTATAGAAGGTCATTTTTGATAAGAAGAGTTATGAAAGCCAGAGATTAGAAAAGCAGAGCAAAGTGTTAAAGCAACAGAGCTATATTTATCATATGTTGATAATATAGATATTGAAGTAGAAGCTTTCAAAACATAGAGAAGATTATTGTAGTGCTTTACAAGAGGTTAAAGAATCGGTGCATAAAAGGAACTGATCAGACAAGCAGTGTCACAAACATCAGTTCATCTTGTTGATACAGTGTGTATCAAATAACCAGAAGGTTGTATCCTTCACCACTTGGATAGTGAGTCCACCACCCCTAACAGGGTTATTGTAAAAGACTCCTAATAGGGTCCGACCCTTAACTAGGTCACTATACTACTACATTGTAATGATCAACTCCTAACAGGGTTGAAAGATCTTTTAACAGGGATTACTATAAATAGTATAGTTCTTTGTGGGTACTAATTCCCACCGGGGTTTTTACCATTTGGTTTCCCTGTAACCAAATTGATGTGTTGTG
>MU224948.1:1021959-1052115 GCA_018584345.1 Thuja plicata
CCATGAATAGAAGTTGTTTTTATCATATGTTTCCATCAATGCCAAAGGGGGAGATTGTTGGAGATTTGATTCTGAATAGTTGATTGATTGTATGTTTGTCATTGATGACAACATATAATACATAGCAACACTTCTGTATGTACTTATCCATATGATGACATGAAGAGTTGCGTGGATAGATACATGTTGTTGACATGTTTATTATGCTATGTTCATACACGCAGACCCAGATATGATGTTTTAGTAAAGATATGTAATTTTGTTGTTGACGATTATAGTTCTGGAGGAATAACGGTTTAAGGCCGATGTATGTAACGTGTTTATTGAGTTATGCCTATCTTCAAGATATGCGTGTGTATATTCATGGTGAGGTAAGAGTTGTTGACATTAATCTAAAGGTGCCAAATGTATTTCAAGAAGATTACAAAGTTATGATTAAACTGATGAAGCTGACTTAGTGAAGCGACGCGTCTATTCAGTTTATACTTGTGTGGTTGTAATTATGCTTGCACGTTTAGTAGAGCCGACAAGAATGTTAAGAAGAGTTGTCTAATAGGTCCCATGATATCATACTTGGTGTATGTACTTATAGAAGGTCATTTGTGATAAGAAGAGTTGCGAAAGCCAGAGATTAGAAAAGCAGAGCAAAGTGTTAAAGCAACAGAGCTATATTTATCATATGTTGATAATATAGATATTGAAGTAGAAGCTTTCAAAACACATAGAAGATTGTTGTAGTTATTTCCAAGAGGTTAAAGCACCGGCGCATAAAAGGAACTGATTAGACAAGCAGTGTCACAAAAAATAGTTCATCTTATTGATACAGTGTGTATCAAATAACCAGAAGGTTGTAGCCTTCACCACTTGGACAGTGAGTCCACCACCCCTAACAGGGTTATTGTAAAAGAATCCTAACTGGGTCTGACCCTTAACCAGGTCACTATACTACTGCATTGTAATGATCAACTCCTAACAGGGTTGAAAGATCTTTTAACAGGGATTACTATAAACAGTATAGTTCTTTGTGGGTACTGATCCCACTAGGGTTTTTACCATTTGGTTTCCCCGTAACCAAATTGATGTGTTGTGTAATGTGTTATCTGAATGTGCATTTGATTTATATCAATCTAGATTAATAAGTACAAAATATTTAAAGTTGCTGATAACTGATTCACCCCCCCCCTCTCAGTTATCCCTAAAGTATTCTAACAAAAGGGCAATTCATAAATTATTATTATGGCAGTAATTAGAGGAAAAACCTCCAATTGGAAACTTGGTAGATGGTTGGAGATGGCTAAAGACATGCTAGACAAATTCAAAGATTACACTATAAAACACATATACCAAGAGGCAAATAGGATGTAAATGTTTTGGTGATCTATGGTATAGAATAGAACATTAATATTATTTGGAGTAATATCATGATGGATTGGACATCACTAACAGAGGTATGCTTGTCTAAAAATGAAAACAAATAAGGAGAAATCATAGACACTAAATCTGAATGACTTGAAATCAATGGGGACTTGGTCTTTGGTTTACAAGACTCATCTAAGTTGATAAATCATTGGATCGCCACGTGGTTAAACTTGGATACTTTAACATGATCAAGGATTTCACTTTGTCCTTTTGCGATCACATGTTGTTCAAGCTAAATATCACATTGAAAGAATTAAGTTCTCTTAATTGACAAAGGGACAAGGGACAGTGTGGGAATTTCTAATACTAGTGGTGAAATGAATAATTGTCTATATCTTTTCAAGATTTGGAAAGATTTAATTATCAGGAAATATATTTGATTCCAGAGAATTCTAAATGTGAGCTTTATATTAACATCAAACTGTTGCAATTTTACTAATGCAAGATTACACCATGGTGCATAGATTTGGGCTTAGCTACACGTGTCGAATGAAGCTTCTTCATGACCCATGTAGAAGATTATTTTTCACCAATGACCCATATATGGTTAGTGTATTATGAAATATTATCATGGGATGATTACACTTGGGTCACCACTGGCGTGATGGTTTCATATATGAAACCACCATATGTTGTCTAATTATCATTATCATCTCAAGGGAGCATGCTTTCAAGATGGTAAATAACTTCATTGTGGAATACAACTAGGCCTCTATTGCAAATGTCATCATGGAGGTTGCATGGGGGAAATGGGCGAGATATCTCCGTGTATACTTGAAAATGGACAGTGACCTAAATGAGGCTGATAAAGAAGAGAATTTTGATGCTATCAAGGTGGGTTCTTCAACTGGTTGTCATGCAAATAAAGTTGATTTGTCCCCATAGGAGAATGCATGGAAACTATTTAGAAATAGGATCATGTGTAATGAGAAGAACACATTTCAAAATTTTCTAGCCTCGGAGGACAACTGGATATCTATAGGCAGTGGAGACCATTTTATCATTATTGGACATGGACTGGATTTTATCCATAATAGTTTTACCTAAAGGGTTGTTATGATTATGTATGCATAAGATTTTGTTCATTACATTATTGATTTTTATATTTTAGTAATATAGGCAGCTACCCCACACTGGTAGTGTTATCAAATTTTTGCTCAGGCTCAATTTTGCACGCCATCACGCTTTCAAAGAAATCAATTATTGATAAGTAACGATATGTGGATGTAAATGTGGCATCTAGGAGGGTTTGATCCTAGAAGGCCAATGATGTGCATAGGTTATGGTGGTCTAGCAACGTGCAGGCAGGGCAAGGGATGGGATTTATCCCACATTTAGCCTGCGGGGTATTTTTATATTGCTTATATGCTCCTTCCCACTTAGTGTATATTTCCTAAGGCAGTCATTCCTTTTGGTAGTTCATGTGCACGGTGGACGGTTTGGTGTAGGAAAATTCAATGATAAATAGGTGTATTTTGTGTGCATAGGGTGATGTAGCAGTGACATGGTAGATTGACAATGAATCAGTGCATGCTATGTGGCACAAGTGGTGATGAGGTGACCAGTGACATGGTGGTCAAGTGGGGCCCATGGCGGTGAGAAGGGTTGGTCATGAGGTCGCACGTTTCCTAAGTAGTCAGCAATAGGTGCCTCGAGCTGGCGACAAGCACTTGTTGTTAGTTGTTGCGAGGTTGCAACGATTTGTGGCGGTCTATGATTGAAGTATAGAGTTGTAGACTGGCTGGTCACGAGTTTGTGATGGTCAAGAAAGGTAACAAAAGATGTTGGTGAGCTCAATATGGCAGTTAGTCACCAAGGTCTATGGAAATTGATAGTTAGAGGTCACAAGATGGTGAGTAAGGCATCATGAGGTCCCAACAGTTTGGAGAGTTAACGGTTTCAGGTCACAAGCTGGCAAGTGGCCTGGTCACAAGGTTGCAACAGTTATAAGAAATAACACAAAAGGTTAGAGAGCTAGTGAGTAACAACAAATGGTTACTTGTCATGAGGTTGCGAGGGTGGTTGGGTTGTCACCAGGACAATTAGAGAATTAGCGAGCAATTGCCACATGACCGTTGATTTGAATTAAAGGCTCTGTTTGTGAGGTCATGACGATAATAAAATATGTTGGTCGTGAAGTCTCAGGTTAGGATGAGATTAGTAGTTTCATGCTGTGAGCCAGCGAATAAGGGTGTTGGTGGTTAGATTTCATGTCATCATGAACTCCCTAGTATGAAGGTTGACATTTTTGATCTAGAGATGGGGTCATTAATGGTTAGTCGCCAGTTCGATGGTATAATTACATGGAGGTTGTAAAATCTAAGAGCTAGTGACTGAGCGCCACGTGTCTAGGTGGTTTTCCATGACTTTGCCAAGGAAAAGATAAGTGTTGCTGCAAGTTTGGAGTCAACAATTTAAAAAAAAAAGGGTAGTAGACAAGTGGCGATAGATGATTTGCTAGATTTATTAAAAATGGGAAACTATTTTGCCACAAGTTCTAGGTCATTCAAGAAATGAAGAAGATGAAATCAAATGCATATCAGATCTTTTGAGTAGGATCAGATAGTTTTATTGCTGAGTTGATGGATAGAAAATGACATGCAAAAATAAGCTTAAAAGTCTTCATCCATATCAAATCTCCAATTCTCGATTGCAACTCCAGTCAGCTTTTTGTCACCTCTCTTCAATTTGTTAGCTAGTGATGCTCTTCCCAGGATTGTGATTTTTATCAGTTAGTGTTTTTCCCTAAGTGATCTATCGCTTGTAGTAATCCTTGTTCTATAAAAGGATTTTCAAGATCACTTGGAAAAATGTGTTCTTCCTTATGAAATTTGTCTGTATTTCAAGTGACTGTTTGAAGTCCTTTTGAAATTTTCATGCATATGTTTTGTAACTCACTTAGGGAATAAAATACATATTACACCTTGGATGCTATTTCCAAGACTTAAACTTCGCCATCTTATTCTTGTAGATTTTGTGTGTATTTTTCTGATTGAGCAAATTAATTACGAAATATTTTTCTCTTTCCTTGGAGTTTTGTCTTGGAGCTTATCACCTTGTTGGATATTAGTAGATTTTATGAAGGTCATTATGCATTCCATGAATGTGCAAGTGACTCCTCAATTGTGAAGTTGTCTTCCTTTTGTACGTAAGGTGCATCTAGGTCTCTTAGTGAAATATTGATGCAGGAAGCATACTATAATAAGTTGTGTAAACTAAGTCTATGTAAAATGGTAAACTAGTGTGTACCACTCTGTGATTTCATGCCCTAAAATAAATCTTGGTGCATCACCTTAGTAGTTTTATTTCAAGTTTAAGTCCATACAAGCTTTCTTCCCCTTTTCCCATTTAGAGAGTAGTTTTAGAAAATCTAGTAGGTGAAGCATCATATAGAAACCAAACCAAAATCAGGAGATTCACTCTAACTATTGAGTGACCCACTAATTAGGAGTTTTTATATGCTCCTCTAGAAGGATAAGTTTGGAGACTTACCAAGGGTGCATTTTTAGAGACAACAGTTTATGGCACGTCCGGTGGGACTGTTCTTAACGAACAAGTCTTTAGAAGTCAGAAATATGTATTTTCTTGCTTGTTGGTTATGATATGCTAATAGTAAGTTTTAGACCTATGAGAGGTTGTTTTTTTCATATCTTGCGACTCTGTTGGTAAAGAGTCAAAGGATTAGTGTTATGTTGTTTTTATGAGAAGAATTGAAACTAGAAGTTCAAAATCTTTTGAGTATTTGCAACTATCCCTGTCCAGAAGACAAGGGAGGACAACAAGAAGAAATCCTCTATCAAAAAGAGTCCAATGACCACCTCTTGCAAGAGAACTAAGAAGGAGTGGAAGACCATAAAAAAGGGAAGAAGGAATTCAACCTTGCCAACTTGCAAAGTAGAACCTCCGACTTCCTTGTTTTTTCCTATTTTATTTTTAGCATCAACCAATTCTCTTTTTGCAACCAATACATCTATACCTACATTCAATACATTTATACATAAATTTTTTGTACTAGTAAAAGCTACTATCATGGAAAGACAATTTGTGTTTGTGTTGTTTAACCAAGGAAACCCTCTCAATTTTTCTCAACATCATGATATACTATTGGAAGTGTTGAAGTACCTCACTTTACTGGGGAGAGTCAAACCACCACTTTCAAACACATTAGAGATGTGGCTACTCTCTATAATGTTCAACATGTAACTGAGGAAGATGTAGCTGCCAAGCTTCTAGCAACTTCACTGAAAGGGAAAGCCTTACAATGGTTCAGAAGTCTTGCATTGGGTTCAATTGATTCATGGGATCATCTTGGAGATGAATTGTCTAAATTTTGAAGACAAATCAGACCACTTATCTCTAGTAGAGCAATTAACCACTATTAAAAGGGCTCCCTAGGAGTAAATGACTAATTTCAACACAGATTTTATGAGAACATGGAATCAAATTCCTATTACCGTAAGGCCATTAGTTTATTATGCTTTCCTATATTATTTAAAGAGTTTGACTAGTGATATCTTAGTAATGATATAGTCCATGTGAGATACTTCCCTCTCTCAAGATTTTGATATTTTTGTTATAGTAGAAAATAGCCTAATTCAGGCAAGAAAGACAATGTCTAGGCCACCTATGCCCTTTTTTCCAGATATAAAACCTAATATGCCTCTGATTATACCATCTTTTGCTCCTTTTCTTGCTATTCTAGTATTACCATCTGCTGTGACAAGTGATTCAGCTGTTGCAGGTCCTTCATAGGAGATGCAGGATATTAAAAGCAACCAACAAAAGATTGAAAGCATACTACAAACCCTAGGGAATGAGTTAGTAAGCCTAAAAAAGAAAAAATTCCAAGGTTGAGCACCTTACCCACCATAGAACCAAGGTACTAACCAGTATTATCAACAAAAAAATCAAATTCCAGGGAAGAAACAACAAAATTAAGGTGGTAGATAGCCATATCAACGAATTTATCAAGGTGCAAGACAAAATTTGAATCAAAAGCCTTTCCAGTGTCATAATCCAACACCTATTAATGCTGATATCCTATAAGAAACCTTGTACTAGCTTAAAATAACCTGGATGCACAATATGAGTGGTGTTATCCAAGTAGTCAAGCACACAATCAAGCTACCTGTTCAAATGGGGTTATAAACCAAGCACTAATGGTTCAAAATGCACCATAGTTCATAGCTAGATGTGATTAATGATGGATCTAAACATCAAAAGATTCCTACTCCAACTAATACTTCTTTCTTTAATTGGAAAGGAGAAGAGATCTATGTATTAAGTAATGATCCTCCAATTGTAGGGAATAATAGAGCCAAGAAAATGGCTCTGGAAATGGAGAAAGCAACAATTAAGGGTAAATAGCCTGTAATTGTGGAATTACCAACCAATCAAGTCCCAAATTTATTGCAAAGAAACCTAACTATACTAACTAAGTAGAAACCACAATCTCAGTTGTCTCATACTGATATTAAGGTACATCACAAGGTGCATACAACTATGCCTTTCAATATTGTGTAGAATATGAAAAGGATGAATGTTACCATGACAATGGGACTCATTGGCTATTCCAAGACAAACTGATTTGTTGAAGAAAGCTTTATTAGAAGAGAATATGCCTAAACAAGTTTTTGATGAACCCCTCAAAGCTATTTTAACAAATTTTGTCCAAGAAGGTACTCCTCAAGACAATAATAAGATACAAGGTAATAATTTGAAACCTCCTCCTTTTTATGTATCTTTGATCATTAGGGATAAGTTAGTCCATAATTTTATGGTGGATAGTGGACCTACTAGCTCTTTCATGCCCAAGATTTTTTTTGATCAAATAGGATTAGCTTATCAACCTTTAGAGAAGGGGGTAGTGCAATTAGATGGCTCAATTCTCAATATAGTTGGTATAATTAAAGATGCCAGCTTGACACTCCATGCCTATCCCAATTTCTCAATTCCACCATACATATTTGTTATTGACCTCCCTCCTTATTTTTCCTTATGTTTGTTAATGGATTTTACTGCCAAGATAAGAGGCTACCTATCCTCAGATTGGTCCCATATGTTATTCAGAACCCATTATGGTACTAAGGCTACCATTAGCCTGAAGTCCTTGCAAAAGACCATATTGAGCCATATATACTGAGTGTGAATAATGCAAATTGGGTTGGATTGGATCAAGGTGAAATCCTTGCTGCCTCAAAATCAAATACCCAAATTGACAACATCCCTGATATTTTATTAGATGAATGGGAAACAAAGAATTCTCATAATAATGAAAACAACATTGTTATGGATGTTGGTATTGGGAATTAGGTATTTCAAGATCCCGGTTCAATAATGTCAAAACTTGTTAAAAGTTTAGAAATGAATCACTTTATATAGACAAGTGAGTGTCCACTTGGTCTTGGTAGAGCTAAAGTAAGGTATTTTAGACTTCAGTTTATCCCTTATGTGCTTATTGATAATGTTTTGTTTAGAAGATATCACAATCGTGTTTTATTATGGTGCATAGACATTGATCAAATCAGTAAAGTATTGCATGAGTTTCATGATGGAGCTTCAGGGGTTCATTATTACACAAGAACAATAGCATTTAAAGTTATGAGGGCTGGCTATTATTGGACAAGCCTATTCAAGGATTCCAATGCATGGGCCATGAGATGTGTCACATGTGCCATGTTTGCAGACAAAGAGAGATTGCCATCTTTACCATTGCAACCTATTCAAGTAGAGAAACCCTTTATGAAATGGGGCATTGAATTCATTGGTGTAATTAACCCATCTTCAAGTGCAAAGCATAAGTGGGTTCTCACTGCAATAGACTATTTCACAAGATGGACTAAAGCAATAGCCTTGAAAGAGGCCAATGAATCTGTTGTCCTTAACTTTTATGATGATATCATAAATAGATTTGGAGTACCTGACTCCAATATTTTAGATAATGCTCTTTAATTTGTGGGGTTGAGAGTGAGTGAGTGGGATGTAAGGAATGAAATTTACCTAAACACATCTTCCAATTATTACCCATAGGGTAATGGTCTAGCTGATTCCACCAACAAGAATCTAATCAAGATTATAAAGAGGACTTTGCATGATAATAAGAGAGATTGGCACTCAAAGTTGAAATTTTCCTTGTGGATAGACAAGATTACCCCAAAAAGGTCTATTGGAAACTTTCCATATATGCTAGTGTATGGAAAAGGAGAAAGGATTCCTATTTCTACAGAGCTATCATCATTAGATCTTGTTAATCAATTAATGTTATTTAAAGAAAATGACCCAATTGCAATCAGGTACACTAAGCTTTTGGAGTTGGAAGAAATAAGAGATAAGGAAATGCAAACAACAGAGCACCAAAAAATCTAGACAAAGAGAGCCTTTGATAAGAAATCAAAGTTTAGGATTTTCAGAGAAGGGGATATGGTGCTCAATTGGGATGAGATTAAGAGAAGGCTAGGTAAATATTCAAAGTTTGATTCCTTCTGGAGTGGACCATTCATAATCACCAAGTGCAAGGAGCATAAATTTTTTCATCTATCAACAATGGATGGTGATGTTCTGCCTATCCCAGTCAATGGGATGCACCTCAATCCTTTCTTTGAGGTTTGATTCACCCTTGTAAATATCCCAGCTTAGTTGTTTTGTTTTTAATAAAGTGTTACTGCACTATAAAGTAATTATTTTATTTTTCCCTAAGTGTTGTCCAACACAGTTAGCCTATGTTTTAAGTCCTATATTTTCCTATTTTTAATAAGGTTCCAAGGTGTAAGTATTCAAGCTACAAGTAAGGAGCTATCATCCTTTTTCTAATGAGTTTTTCACAGACAACTTCTGGAAGAAATATGCATTTTTCTGCAATATCATACCTCTATCTCCAGAAAAATATTTACCCAGCTTCTCACAATGAGTTTTGAGTGTCTCATTTAGTTGCACTAACTGACTTTGTGCCTAATGGAATGCCTATACTACTGATCCAAATGTCTTGAAGGAATACATCCAACATATATCGCCAAGAATGTTATCAAAATTTTCCTCAGGCTCAATTTTGCATGCCATCATGCTTTCAAAGCAATTAGTTACTAATAAGTAACGACATATGGATGTAAATATGGCTCCCAGGAGGGTTTGAGCCCACCATGCTAGTGATGTGTGTATGTTATGGTAGTCTGGAAATGTGTGATTAAGACAAGGAATCCTCAGGATTTATCCCACATTCATCCTGTGGGGTATTTTTATATTGCTTATATGTGCCAACCTACTTAGTGTAAGTTTCCTAAGGAAGTTGGGCCTTTTGGTAGTTTGTATGTGTGGTGGGCGGTTTGGTGAAGGATGGTTTGATGATAGCTAGGGTGATGTAGCAGTGGCATGGTAGATTGACAACAAATTAGTGCACACCAAGTGGCACAAGCGATGATGTGGCCAATGACGTGACAGTTAAGAGACGCCCATGGTGGTGAGAAATGTTGGTCTCAAGGTCACAAGTTTCCCAAGCAGTCAAAAATAAGTGTCATGAGCTGGTGACAAGCAGTTGTTGTTAGTTTTTGTGTGGTGAAGTAGAGAGTTGGAGACTAGCTGGTCGTGAGCTCGCGACGGTCAAGAAAAGTGGAAAAAGATGTTGGCGAGCTCAAGATGGAAGTTAGTTTCTAGGTCATGCTGGTCTATGGCAATTAACGGTTAGAGCTCATAAGATGGAAAGTAGGTATCATGAGGTCATGAAAGTTTGGAGAGATAATGGTTTCAGGTCGAGAGATGAAAAGTGCCCCGGTCACGAGGTCACGATGGTTACAAGAGATAACACAAAAGGTTAGAGAGATGGTGAATAACAATAAACGGTTACTTTTGTGAGGTCATGAGGGTGGTTGGGTGGTCAGTAGGACAATTAGATAATTAGCAAGCAATTGCCATGTGATAGTTGATTTGAACTAAAGGCTCTAGTCGTGAGGTTGTGGCAGTAACAAAAGATGTTGGTCATAAATTCTCAGGTTAGGATGCGGTTATTTGTTTTAGGATGTGAGCCAATAAATAAGGGTGTTGGTGGTTAGATTTCATGTCATCGTGATCTTTTTGGTATGAAGGTTAATAATTGTGAGCTAGAGATGGGGCTATTGACGGTTAGTCACCAATTTGCTAGTATAAATACGCAGAGGTTGTAAAAGTCAAGAGCTAGCGACTGAGCACCATGTGTCTAGGTGGTTTGCCATAAATTTTCCAAGGAAAAGGTAATTTCTTCCATGAGTCTAGAGTCAAAAAAATAAAATTGAAAGGGTGACAGACAATTGGTGATAGATGATTGGATAGATTTATTAAAAAGAAGCAATTGTGTTGCTGTGAGTTCTAGGTCATTGGAGAAATGAATAAGATGAAATCAAATGTAGATCATATCTTTTGAGTAGGATCAAATAGTTTTATCATCGAGTTGATGGAAAGAAAGTGGCACACAAAAAGGAGCTTAAAAGTCTTCATCCATATCAAATATCCAGTTCTTAGTTGCCACTCCAGTCGGCTTGTTGTCACCTCTCTTCAATTTGTTAGCTGGTGGCACTCTTTCCAAGATCATGGTTGTTGAGAAGTTATTTTTTTTCCCAAAGTGATCCGTAGCTTGTATAAATTCTTGTTCTATAAAAGTATTTTGAAGATCACTTGGAAAAAGGAGTTCTTGCTTATGCAATTTGTCTGCATTTCAAGTGACTATTTGAAGTCCTTTTGCAGTTTTCCTGCATATGTTTTGTAACTCCCTTTGGGAATAAATTATAGATTACACCTTGGATGCCTTTTTTATGAATCAATATTTGCCATCTTATTCTTGTATATTTTGTGTGTGTTTTTTGAATGATCAAACTACTCGTGAAATGTTTTTCTCTTTCCTTGGAGTTTTGTCTTGGAGCTTATCACCTTGTATGCTATTAGTACATTTTATGCAGGTCATTAAGTGTGCCATGAATTTGCAAGTGACTCCTCAATTGTGAAGTTGTCTTCCTTTTGTAGGTCAGGTGCACCTAGGTCTTTTAGTGAAATATTGATGCAGGAAGCATATTGTAATAAGTTGTGCAAACTAAGTCTATGTAAAATGGTAAACTAGTGTGTACCACTCTATGATTTCATGTCCTAAAATTAATATTGGTGCATCACCTTAGTATTTTTATTTCAAGTTTAAGTTCATACAAACTTTCTTCCCCTTTTCCCATTTAGAGATTAGTTTTAGAAAACCTAGTAGGTGAAGCATCATATAGGAACTGACCTAGAATCCAAAGATTCACTCCAACTGTTGAGTGATCCACTACTCAAAAGTTTTTCAATGTTCCTCGAGAAAGATAAGTTTGGAGACTTGTAAAGGGTGCATTTTTGAAAGACAATAGGTAGGACTTATAAGAAAATGTTTAAATTTGAGCATGGATTTTCTCTAAATTTTTCCTAAAGGTTTGGATGGGCTAGATAAGCATGCTGATAAATTTTCAGTACAAGATCATGTTTAGATGCGGAGATACCATTTTATATTGTTTTTGAAGTTGTCAATTTTTTTTTACTTATTCAAATTTGAAGGCTTTAGAGGCTCCATAATGGCCCAAGGATGTTTTTAATTGGTGTAGTGAGTTATAGCTTGCTAAAACACGTTGTGAGGTTTCCAACGTTTGAAATGGTTTTTCAATTGAACACTTGATTCAAAATTTATGGCCTTCAAAAGTTGGATCTCCTGAAATAAGAAATGTAAAAACATGTTGAACACATAAATAAGTTGTAAAAGGGAGTTACACATGTAGGTGTGTATTTTGACACATCATAGGTTATTTTTGATTGGCAATAAAATGAGCACCATGTTATAAGTGGTCTTTAAAACATGGTTTTGTACTACCAATTGAATATTTCATGTATTGTATCTCTTATGTATTAGGTATGTGAGATAGAGGGTGTGTATAAGAGTCTTATATTTATTTAGTTACCTTTGGATCTTTGGTTGGTAATAATATTGTGAGAAGCTTACTTTGCAAGTATATTGTATCTTGTTATTGATGTCTAAATAATATATTGGGTGAATTTATGGTTAAGGTTCTATTTTCTTGAAAGGGTTTTCCCTACATAAATTATTGTGTTGTGGTATGCATGTTATTTATGTTATTTTTGTTAAGCTTTTGTAGTTGTTGTAAATATCTAAGAAAGTTCTTACATAACCTTCCTCTCAAGATTAGTGTAGGAAGTTGTTCAACTATCTTAATTTCCTTACAAGTGGTATTGGAGCCTAATCACCTTTGAATTCAATTGTGAGTTGTTGGGTTTTTTGAACTAATCCAAATTTGACTGGGAGCTTAGATAAAAGACAATTTGTTATCTTGTTGTAAGAATTTTCAAATGAAAATTTATTCTAGGAGAATAGAGGTGGATAATTTTTCTGGAAATAATTTTAAAATGTAGAAGCTAAAGATGGAGTATTTGTTAATAGATCAAGATCTATGAAATGGGGTTGATGAAAATGTTATGAGACTTATTGATCTGGCAGAGGTTGCTAAATATGATATTATGAACCATAAAGAAGGGTATTATCATATTGTATCTTGTAGACTCTTCTTTAATCAATACATCCTCAAAGAGTCCTCTATAAAGAATATATGGAAGAATATTGGGGATATGTATCAAGATGAACTAGTAAATAAGATTTTATTGAGGAAGAAACTATATTCCTTGATAATGGAGGAAGGTGGACAAATTATAGACCACCTGGAAGCATTCAATATATTGTTAGCTCAATTGTCTTTAGTTGGTGTCAAGATAGACGACGAGAAGAAATGTTAGATCTTTCTTTGTTCTTAACTTTATTTGTGAGATTCTCTTGTTATGGGCATTGGTAGTACTTTTGTTATTTTGAAGATTGAAGATGTAGTGGATTATTTTCTTTTTGAAGAGATGAGGCAGAATTGCTGCAGGGGCACCTTAGGTTTATTAGGCTTCAAAGAGTATAAATTTGGGATTTTTTTTTATTGATGTTATTAAATTTAATAAGGCCCTCAATTACCATTTCATATCTACTTTGGATAATAGGTATTAAAGTTGAGTCATTTTGCAAATATTGTAAAAAGTTAAAAAAACATGGAATATGAAGAGTCATAAGTTGTAAATGAGGGAAATTTGAATGGTTGGAAGTTGAAAATTAGTTGGGAATATGTTGGAAATACCTTAAAAATTATTTTTAAGGTCAAATAAAGAGAGAGGTGTTGGTTGTTAAAAATATTGAAGTTAGAATAATAAAACATCTCAACTTTTTTGCATTTTCTAAATATTTTTCTGATTTATGGTGAATGGTATGGATATGTATGGACTCCTTTTGGGATGAAAAAAATTGGAGATGAAATCCATTTGAGTCTATTTTATTCTATTTTTTTGTTTCACTTTATTTAATCAAGTATCAAAGAAGTTATGCCCATTTTACTACAAGTAGGTCTGAAACCCTAGTTAAGATAATAATGAGTAAACAAGTCAAATTTTGAAGGTTTCCATACAAAGTAACCTCCCTTGATTGTAGGATTTTTTTGTATAAATATCAAATGGGTATCTAGAACCATTTTTACCTTTTTGATACCACATCTAAAATGAAATTTATCACCAAAAAACCCGATTTGTTGCCCTAAGTTTTTTCAAACAATTAGGGCTGGAGACTATAACAATCATTTTTTTGAGTCTTTTGTTCCAAAGTAACCATATATGAAAAATGGATATATTTTCAAATAGAATAAAGGGTATCCAAATATATTTTTATAATTTGTTTATGAGGTCTTGATAAGAGGTTATGATTGAAAAACAAGTTGTGAAGGGCTACTAGGAAATTGAGAGCTTGTGAGCGAAAAATCCCATCAAAGGATGTTCTAATGTTTCAAATATTGGTTTATTGAGATTTTTTTGGTACTCTCCAACCATTATCTACATCAATAAGGAATTCATCAGTGTTAAGGATAGTTGTATGTGGTAGACCTAAGGAAAAAGGTAAGAGAAATAAGAAGCGTAACAAATCCAAATCTAGTGAGATCCAAATCTCCTAGAAAGTCCAAAGTTATTTGTTAGAGTTGAGGTAAGCTTGGACACATCCATAATGATTGCAAAGAAGAAAAAAAAGAATAAAAAGAAGAAATTTTATTCTGGTTCTAAGTCTAAGAAGTTAGATGGTGATGCATTGATTGCAGCTTTGGCCACTCATGCATGTGATGATACATGATTATTTAACTCATATGCGTCTTTTCATATGACCTCTAACAAAGATTGGTTTTCTAAATATGGATAATTTCATAGAGGTAAGGTGTGCTTCGGTGATAATTCTCATAATAAAATTATTGGTCATGGTAAAGTTAGAATCATGTTTCTTGATGGTAGAATAAGAAAGATTAATGGTTTGTTATATCTCCCTAGTCTAAAATGATATATATATATATATATATAATTTTATCTATGAGAGAATTAATAGATTCAAGTATGTAGGTAGTCTTCTCTGATGTAGGATGCAAAATGGTGAGAGGTGTGTAATGTCCCCTTTTCGAGCACAATTTGTATGAGTTTGTTGTTAGCCTATTTTCCCTTGGTCCCGTAGGATAACTGGGATATGAAAGGGACTTAGAGGCCATTTGGCCTAGGCAATTTTTGTTGTAGTTCATTCTATGGTGATCCGAGGTAGTTTTGGGCACACTTACTATATATAGTAAGTCATTATGGGCATATCTTAACATCTAGTGACAGAGTTGTTGATGATAAATTGTTTAATATTGATAAGTTTATCTATTTATCATCAATATATTTTATTGTGTTAATAAATTTATTTTATAAGGTTAAATTTAATTATGTAACTTTATTAATGCATAGTTTATAGTTTGTTGAAAAAATTTAATTAAATGCCCCCCTTTATTCTATAATACATTGAACGCATAAATAAAAGTTTGTGGGGAATTAAGAGAAGAAAAATCATGTTATATGACATGGAAATATTAAAGAAAAAATAATCGTAGTAAAATAGGAGCCGAAAAAGTAGCTGCGAGAAAACATGGGTGAAAAGGAATCCCAAAATTATAGGAAGGGAAAAAAGTGATTTTATTTATCCCACATTGTCAAGGTGAGTGAAAAAGATCTTAAAAAATACTATAAAAGAGATGGAAATTCCCTCTTTGAGCATGCCTGGATATTGGAGGAAATTGAAGAAATTGTGGAGATTATTCTCTCTGGGCTTGGAGGATGAAATCCCTCTATCCTAACATTCTTCTTATTGTTGAAAGATACATTCAAGAGGATTTGTGGAGTTTAAGGTAAAATAGATTGTTTGTGATACTTGTTACTTGAATTGAATGATATTGCCAGCTACCTGGAGTTTTGATTTATTAGTTTCAGAAGTAAGAAATCTAAAGGCTATGCTCTTTGTGTGCATATAAAAGATGAAAAAACCAAATTAAGGCTGAATTCAACGTAGCTGGGTTATATGTGACTGAGTGGGGGTTCCCTACTAATTGGGAAGCCATTTGAAGGCTATTTTACATGTTTTGACATGGTTGTAACACCCAAAAAATATTTCCAGCAAGCTGCCCAAGTCTGCAATCACCTAGAACAATTTCGTACAGGTCTGCATCTTGTTTACAAAACTTGAGATCAGTATTGAGGGCTCTGTTTAGAGATGCAAACAACTAGGCAGAGACGGTTAGGGTATGTACTTGTTATTGTTGTGCTTAGTGAGAAATATCATTAAGGGATAGAGAATCGAGTACGCACATGACATTGGACTAATGGAATACTATGTTATGTTATATATGATTTGTAATTGTTGAAGTTCTGAATAAATCTGAAACATTTTTGGAATCTGAAATAAGTCTTAGTTATGTTTATGTTTATTTTATATGTTAGCTCAAGATTTTTTATGCATTGTTCTACATTGGAAATGAAATCTAAGATACTTAGCAAACAAATAAAGAAACACATTCACATCTACCATTGGAAACAAATCAAAACTTAGCATTCATATTGCATGACAATTGTTTAAGGAAATTTCCATGAGCCCAAGATAAGAAATTTGAATAGAATAAGGGGGAATCTTACAGTGGTATTAGAGAAAGTGTATCCTACCATCTTGAAGGGTTAATTAGAAAAGATGAAATCTAATGAAGAGTTACTAGAAGATCTTCAGTGTTTGCGTGAGCATCTTGGTTGGTTTAGATCCATCTTTAAAAATAAATCAGAAAAAATTGAAAAGACATGATGAAGGATGTACTAAGTACTTATGAAGGTGATAGGGAGTTAGACAAAAAGGTGTCTATTGCAGGAGAAAAATTGGGACACTTATCTCTATCAAAAGATGACCTTCTCAAATCATTGGAGGAAGTGGTAGAGTGTTTGCAACATGTGAAACAATCCCCTTCTCAGTTGATCCAATAGAAATAGCTCCGACAATAAAATATTTGGGATAACATATATTGTTGAGATATCCAGATAAGGATATGTTTCATCATTTTATTTTTTCTATCAGTGAATATCATGTCCAATCCATTCATGATTTCATGTGAATCATTATGACTACAATTATTGATGAATATAATTTCATTTCCCAGCCTCTCATAACTTTCCTATTGGATATATATACATAATAATTAGCTATATCTACTACTGCTTACAATATGGTCTATAGTGTATTAAGTCAATGTGATAAATTTAAACCTCTCATGTATAAAGAGAAATAAAAGGAATTTAAAAAGGATTTCTTTAGTGAAAAAAATATGAAAGTGAGAAAGAATTAATTGAGGAGGCAAATTTGTTCTTCTCTTGGAATAAGGAGTGGAAACCTAATCACCAATGCAAGGGTGAAGGGGTATTGGAAGATATTCCATCTACTTCCAAGTCTCTCTTGTCATCATTTGAAAAGGAAATATAAGTTTCCAATACAAGTTTTCTTCTCAATGGTAATTTGAACAAGGAAGTTTCTCCTAAGGATGAAGTTGAATCTCCATGTGTATCTCCCATTGAAGATATTCCTAAAGATGAGGAAGTTTTTTCTAGCAATGAAGATGATAGTTTGCAATACGAAGAGTCAATTTTTTCTTCAGGCAATGGTTGCGTGAACCTCTATGTGGGTGATTTGGAAATCATGGTTTCCAATTCTAGAAAGGTAATGAATTCTTTTGGTAATTCCATGACTCATGTTAATTTTTCCCCACTTTCTCTACATGAAAATATTGGTCCAAATGTTGATGATGGTGATTTTATGCCTGATTCTAATGTTGCCTTGGTTCTAAATTAGAAAGAGTGCGAAGAAGATATCATAGAAGAAGTTTTCTATGAGATATAAATCCCTAAAGGCAAGTCAACTATTTCAACATATAAATTTAATGTTTCTAAGTCACACAAACCGGAGAATCAATTAAAACTCAATGAAGATAAGATAGTTGCAGCCTTAACACATTTTGATGACATGCACAAGCTAGTTTAAGGTCACCTTTGGAAGGGACAACTTGACAATAGAGAAAAATGGGTAAAGATGAATCTACTCAAGCTGATTTATAGGTAACCAAAGAAGATATAGAGACTATGAATTCAAATTATTTGCACTTACTTTCAGATCGAGACCACCTCCTTAATCTCACAAAAAATTATTTGGAATCATTGTATATGAAAGAAGAAGAAGTTGAAAATCTAACCTATCTTGACCACCTCCTTAATCTCACAAAAAATTATTCAAAATCATTGTATATGAAAGAAGAAGAAGTTGAAAATCTAACCTATGAGCTTGTGGATACTAAGGATGCCTTAGAATCTACTCAAGAGGCTCTACAAACAAAAAAAATAGATTGGAAAGATTAACTTAGAGACGAGTTTGGCACAATCTCAATAAAAAAACTAGTCTTCTATGGCAACCACATTAGAAAGGACAATGGCCATTGATGAGAAAATGATGTTAGAAGAAGAATTGATTAAAAATTATGAAGATTCTATGAAATAATTTATATCAAATCCCAATTTGTTAATGGCGAACAAGAGTCCTTGTTCACTTGTTTGTCATAAGATGTCAAATATGAATTTTTAGGTTGACATGGATTTGGAAAATCACTTTGAATATACTCAAGATTGCAAGCTTAAGCATGAGGATGTCTTCATTATTTCAAGTTTCTCACAAGGTATGAAATTCACTTTTTATTTGAAGATTGGCATTAAGAAGGGGCATGAGGTATACAAGGTTCTTGTTTGTATGGATATACCAAGAAGTTTGAATGAACATGAGAGTCATAACATTGAAGAGTTGATAATTAAATGGTTAGAAATTTATCTCTCTCTCTCTCTCTCTCTAACTAATAATAACTTATTATATTTGTTGAATGTTCCATATTCTAGCAGCCTTCAACTAATTGGGAATGAATTTGCAGATTTGGTTCCTTTGCTTCCATCTCACATTTAAATGTATAAAAGTTCTCCTATGATGCTAATTATTGAATTTGTAGATCATGCAATGTTGATAACAACTGGTTGTATAGATTTGAGCGAGCATAATGATCTCTATAGTAGTTTTGAATTTGATGTTGATGATAATTTATGAGTCTACGAGAGAAAGAGCATTCAAGAAGTGAGTATAAATTAGTTTTTTCAGACTTATATATGCTAAAATTTGTGAAGAGATGTGTGTGAAATAATTTGGACATACGCTGAAAACTATTCCTCATTTCATGTTGAGTATTCTTAATGACATAAGAGCTTTAGATACATACATGGGTGACATGCTTGCATATGATAGCTGAGTTTTAGTTTATGATTATATTAGAGTGACGCAACATCAACATGATGGTTCCCTTCTGAGGTTGATTTGGAACCCTAGGATCACTTGGGTTTTAAGTTAAATAACTGAGGATGAGGAAGCCAATGTATGCTTACTGAGATTTATTCTCATTGTGTTCCACTTTAGTTTTTTTGGAGAGCAGTTTCCTGAGGAGTTGACAAAAATAATGCACTATTTGATTGGTCTACTTACTAGTTGTTGTCAAGAGGTTTCTTGTGTTGGCATCCAACAGGGAATTACTTTCAAATGTTTGTGCTATAGATATCCTCACTTGGCTTGGGACCTTGGGGTCATACTCAATTTTAGTTTGGTTCCGCATAGTGATCTTGGGGGAGCATTGGAATTTCTTGAGGATAAGCAATTTTGGGAAGGACGGATTGTAATGTCCCCTTTTCTAGCACAAGTTTTATGAGTTTTTTGTTATCCTATTTTACCTTTGTCCCGTAGGCTAACTAGGACATGAAAGGGACTTAGAGACCATTTGGCCTAGGCTGTTTCAGTTGCAGTTCAATTTGAGGTAGTTTTACACACACTTACTATTTATAGTAGGTAATTATGGGCATATCTGGACATCCAGTGGCAAAGGTGTTGATTATAAATTGTTTAATATTGATAAGTTCATATATTTATCATTGATATATTCCATATGTTAATAAATTTATTTTATAAAGTTAAATTTAATTATTTAACTTTAGTAATGCATAGTCTATAGTTTGTGGGAAAATTTTAATTAATACATTGAAAGCATAAATAAAAGTTAGTGTGGACTTAAGTGAAGGAAAATCATGTTATATGACATTGAAATATTAAAGAAAAAGCAATCTTGATAAAATAGGGGAAAAAAAAGTAGCCACAAGAAAATAGGGGTGAAAAAGAAAAAATATTGAAATTAGAGGAAAGGGCAAAAAGGTGATTTTGTTTATCACCTATTGTCAAGGTCAATGAAAAATCTCTTAAAAAATGTTATAAAAGAGATGGAAATGCCCTCTTTCAGCATGCTTGGATATTGGATGAAATTGGAGAAATTGTGGAGATTATTCTCTCAGGGATTGGAGAACGAAATCCCTCTATGCTAACATTCTTCTCATTGTTGAAAGATACAGTCAAGAGGATTTGCGGAGTTTAAGGTAAATCACATTGTTTGTGATACTTGTTATTTGCATTTGAATGACAAGCTAAATGAATCAACTGAAGATTGCATTCAATGTGATTGGGTTATGTGACTGAGTGGGGAGTTTCCTACTGATTGGGAAGCCATTTGGAGGCTAATGTACATGTTTGGACAAGGTTGTAACACCCATAAAATATTTCTAGCAAGTTTCCCAAGTTTACAAAATCTGAGATCAGTATTGAGGGTTTTGTTCAGAGTTGCAAACATTTAGGAATAGACGTTAAAGGCATGTACTTACTATTGTTGTGCTTAATGGTCAATATCATTAAGGGATAGAGACTTGGGTATGTGCATGGCATTGGACTGATGGTCTGCTATGTTATTTTATATCTAATTTGTAATTGTTTAAGTTCTGAATAAATATGAAACATTTTTGAAATCTTAAATAAGTTTTAGTTATGTTCATTTTATTAATTTTTTAGCTCAAGCTTTGTTATAGAGTGTTCTACATTAGAAATGAAATCTGAGATACTTAAAAAATAAATAAAGAAACACATTTACATCTTCCATTGGAAACACATTAGAACTTAGCATTATGATTGCATGAAAATTGTTTAACAAAATTTTCATGAGCCCAAGATAAGAAATTTGAACAGAACAAGGGGTATCTTACAAGGTGCTATGGTGATTTATATAGGTTTCAAGATGAAAACATTTTATAAGTTGGGTGCATACACTGCTAAGTGTAATTGTAGTTTTGTGAAGATCAAATCCGTTGATACTTTGTTGAAAAAGGTGAGGCTTTAAACTTCAATAAATGGTCATGGATTTTGTGTACCTAAGGGTGATTTTTATTCTAAATCAAAGATACCTATAGATAAGAATATGTTATGGCACCAAATACTTGGTCACATTAGACAGAAGGGTCTAAGGACCTCAAAAAATAAAAACCTTATAGAAGGTTTGAATGAGTATAATCTTGATTTTGATTCTTGTGAGCATTTCATTTATGAAAAAAAAAACACATTTAGTTTTACTCTACTCATAAATCGCATGGTGTGTTGGATCTTATTCATTCTAATGTGTTAGGTCTTATAGATGTTGTTTCCATTGGAAAATCCACATATTATGTTTCATTTATTGATGACTATAGCACAAGGACATGGACATATTTTATAAAGAATAAATCTAATATTTTTAGTTGATTTAAAGAATTTAAAGCAATATTTGAAGTGCAGACTGAAAGTAAAATAAAATGTTTGATGACTAATAATGGCAGTGAATTTTTCTCTGATGATTTTGATAGATTTTTAAAAAGATTGTGGTATTCACATAAAGAAAACAACTCTTTACTCCACAACAAAATGAAGTTGTGGAAATGATGAACAAAATGTAGATGGAGAAGGCTAGAAGTATGTTGGATGGTGTTGGACTAGTGATGAATGCCTATTTTTACACTTTAAATACTTAGTTTCTACTCAAAAACTTTGTATATACTCTCATCTTTACTTATTTTGTCTTTGTATGTAGTTGATTTGGAGATATATTAGAAATATTATTTTTTAGTAGATGCATGACTTTGAAAAATGAAATGAATGAAAAAATAATCATTTACCAAAATCCTTCTTGTTGTATTCTTGTTCAATTTTTGTGGATCCTGTTTCAAATTTCAAATGGTCATTTCATGATGTGGACTGTTGGTTTTTCAAAATGGCAAAGTGGAGCTCTTGATTGCTCCAAATGTGTAGAGCATTATTTATTTACAATATTTCTTGTTGGTTGTGTGTGAAACCTCCAATTTCATCGCTGATGAAGTAATTTTTTTTTATATAGAAGGTCTAGTTCTATTAACTCTTGCAGTGGCCGCTACCTATCTGTTCGAGTAGTTCCTTAGTTTTAATTTGAAATAAGGATATGTATATATATCCATCTATTCTAGTTATAAACTACTTATTCATCTATCATTTGTTATCAGTATTTCATTTTCTATAATTTATTTTATTTAACCACGTTTTGCTCCCCTTCGGGGGCCTATTTGAATGAAATTTAGAAGTTGATCTGATATGTTGCGTAGAAAGATCCCTCCAAAGGAAGAGAAAGGCCCAATCAATGAAAGGGAGGTGATATTATTTAGTTATTATTTCATTGTTTTTAAGTTCAAATTTAAATTAAAAAGAAAATCATTTGTAGTTCTTGTTAGATTAATTGTCGTAGTTTCTTTGTTCAATCATCATCAATAGTTTCATCTAATATAATTTTGTGAGTGATTAGTTAACTTGGTAATTTTAAGCTTTTCATGAATTTTCATATTTACATCTCTTAATAAGTAGTGTGAGCAATAATCATTTGTAGACCGGTTATGGTTTCTGTAAAATGTAACAATGGTGATGGGGGTAAAGATTAGACACGAGATTTATTGAGTTTATTCATTGAATCTAGTTTGATTTGATTATAAGTGTGCTTTAGATTAAGTTTGTGTTTCAATTCCTTGTAAAATTAAAATAGTTTTCTTTCAAGAAAAGTAGTGTAAGAATTTAAATTATGTAAGTGTGTGATAGATTATATTTCCATTCAGTTGGTAGGTGCAGTTTAAGAATTCCATGATTTAGGCTTAATAGAGTTATGTATGATATCTACTAAATCACCTTATTCTAGCTTAAGAAAAATTTCTTGAAAGAGTAGGACATAGAGATAAGACTTTTAGTTTAGAAGTTCAATCTTAGGAAACAACACCCAAGAGTTCTTGATGGGGCATGACCAAAAATACAAATCATTATCTTCTGTGTAAAACTCCCTAATTTTGAAACATCCTTATCATATGCAACTCTAGGACACACATGGTTCAATAATTATAAGAGTAACTAATAAAAGTTTGACATCAATGACCTCACCCATCATTTTTGGCATCATTGTCGAGTAATGAAAACATCTAACTTCTATAGTTTGAAGCCTTGTAGTTGATAAGGAAAGTGGATTTTAAACCATTGATGAGAAGAGCTAGAGATAAATCTGACAAATTCCTTCCCAGAAATCACAAATCTATTCAAGAAGAATCTCAGAGCTCAGAGACATTTGAAGAACAATAAGAAGAGTAGAAATAGGTGATCAAGTAGAAGTTGATGATCTCCCACAAAATAGGACATTTTCATATCCTATTAACTTGAACATAATGGATTGTGAACTTCTCATGGAAAATATTTCACCCTCTATTTTAGCTACCTTTAGAGGAAACGCTTCTGAAAACCCTGATCAATTTCTCTTCAAGTTTAAAGTTGTGTTAGAATTATGACTATACATTTGATGATTAGAAGCTAAAATTATTTCTTTCTACTTTGAAAGAGTCAACCTTAAGTTGGTTTATGGGTTTAGGTGTTGATGAACAATCTCAACATGAACATATATGGAAATTGCATTTATGGATAATTACCAAGATTACTCTCAAGTGAGAGATTGGAAGGAGGAGTTATTCTGAATGAGACAAATGGAAGATGAGAGTTTAGAAGATTATGACTATAGGTTAAAATTTGTACGCAAAATATGTGTTAACGTGTTGGACTATGAGATTAATAAGATAATTTTATTAAGGGGAATTGATGATGAATCAAAATAAGCTTTGAATTTGATGGGAAAACATGTATCAATACGTTCCCTCTTGAAGCCATTATTGAAATATGCAAGAATTACTCTAGGACTAGAGTTGGAACTAGGAATTATAGAAGAAACAAGGAAACTACCACACATGTGTCTCAAGTAATGGAGGAAATAGAAAATTTAAAAAATGACATACTCCATCTTAATACTCAGCCTAACAGGAAAAACATTGAACCCTTAGCCATTTATTGTTCAAACTGTAGAGGAAAACAACAGTTGAGAGAATGCTCGCTAAATCATGTTGACCTTTATGACATTTGTGAAAAATAACATGCAACGATCTCTTATAACCTTCTACCTAAAACTAAAAATCATCTTAAAAAGCTTTCATTTATAGAAGAGCTTAATTATATCAGACAAAGACCGTGAAATTTTGGGTTTAATGCTTACAAGGATAATATGGCCTTAAAAATAATTGGAATAAAAATCCTTGGCCAAATGTAAATAAGTGGACCCCTCAATTTCCAATACAACCACCTACTGTGCTTTGGGGTACACCATGGGGACACCTGAAAGGGTTAATCCTCAATGGAACCAACTATAGTGGTATCCTAATCAACCACAGTGGCAACAAAATCAAGCACAATTTTGACCTTTTTAGAATTAAGGAGCAAAAAATCCTTTGGGACAACCTCCACCATTGATAATTATCCCAAATCCAACCAATGAGTAAGTATATTAACCTCAAATACAAGCACAACTAGTCCCAAATACAAAGAATAATTGACCTTAACACACATTAAATTTTGATTCCTATCCTATCGGTCTCAATGCCATAGATATTAATGATATTAATTTAAGGAATTCTAACATTCATTTTAAACCTAATATTTTTGACCAAGAGGGAGAGAAAGTAGAGAAGTCTCAGGAAAAAGAGCTAAAGCCCGATAACTTTGAAGTTGTTGCTAAAAAAGTATGATATCTTGAATGCTTCAAAGGAGATCAAGTAGCTCATAATGCCTCTCAAACTAATCATATTAATATGAAAGATTCACAACTCCTTTGAGAATTGAAAAAGATCAATATAGAAATACCTTTTTTATAGGTTATAAAGGACATTTCAAAAATTAATCAATTGATCAAGTCATTTTGCATAAAAACATCAGGGAGAAAGAAGAAATTACCTCCCACTAGTGAAGTAGGGACTAAACTCACTAATGTTTTATTAGGGGGATTGCTTCCTTAGAAATATAGTAACTCTGGAAGTCCAGTGATTACCTTCAGCATATAAGGAGTTGAAATAACCAATGTATTGATTAATTTAGGATAAGATATTGATGAACCATAACTGATTGAATGTTTGAAGATGTTAAGTTGATGATCACCGAGTTGCAGAAAGTTAATGCAAGACATTAAATCAGTTAATGTATTATATTTTAATTGATGTTAACTTGATATAATATGATTGGTTATATACATAGTGTCAAAGACTTCAAAGAACCAACAAGATAAAGTTTATGTTATCAGTAATGCATAAAAATTCAGTATGCACTAAGTGACAACAAACACCGACAGACAGTGCACCGCGACAGATAGAGAACCTTGTGAGAAGAGTCACAGTGATACCTGAGAAAGATACCTGATCAAGAATTATTGAGAGAATAACCACAGTGTTACCTGAAGGACAGACAACCCTGACGGACAGGCAACCCCGATGGATAGAGATGCTCGAGGACAACTGAAGTCAAGACCTAGCTAACAAGGAGTTAAACACCAAAAAGAACTGAAGTTCAGAAATGACAAAAGACTTAGCTGGAAAGAGCTAAATATGGAGTTAAATGGTTGATCACATTATTTCCATCGACAAGTTAAAAGCTAGAGATAAGCTAGAGTTTTAAAGCTATTTTATTCTAGTTGTCAAGGATAAATCTACGGGATAAAACTGAAGTAAGCTTTAAAGCAAAAATGGTGAGATTTCTGGATCACGTCAAGAACAAGAAAGAAAAAGAGCTATAAATGGTGAAATCATGTCTATAAAGAGATAAGCTAATTCATTATGAATAAAGGGGGTGAATAGAGAATAAGACGCTAAAGAAGAATACTGGTGAAGAAGACTTTATACAGTCCTGATCAAACAAGATGAAAGACAGAGATAAATATTTCTGTGGACACCAAGCAACAGAGAATAAAAGCATCACCGAGAAGAAAGAAGTGGAGAAAATAAATAGAAAAGAATAATAGATCAGAAAGGTATTACGAGCTTACAATAGATCTAAAAATCTTCAAGTTTAAGTTGTATATATGAACAAATCATATACTGTTTCAGTTTAACCATTGGATCAGAAAGTCTCTTAACCGAGCAAGGTCTAATCATCCATTATATATTGAGATACATCCCAATGAGTATCAAAAGGTTTATCATGAAGATAGCATAGTGAATTCCAGATATCAAGTGATAAAATGTTAGTGATAAATCCTCTAACAAGGTCACACTTAACAGTGTGATTGTAACCTTTAACAGGGTTGGCTCTTCACTGAGATCACTTTAGAAGAGGTTAAATTTTGGGTTACCGGTCCCAAGTGGTTTTTCCCTTAACAGGGTTTCCACGATAAAAATCCATGTGTCAAATGTGTTTATGGTTCATTACTTTATTTTTTTTCTTTATGCATTACTAAAACATGATTGATCGGTAAACACTAAGTTTTTTACTATATTTTGGTAAAGGTTGGATTGCTATTCGGTAAAGCTTAAGAATAAGGTTTAAATAGTGAACTCTGAGCAGTAGTTATTTGATAAGATTATTTAAGGGCATACATCTTGTAGGACTGAAGATAACTAGAGGTTTATAATTGTGGTATTAAGTTTTTGGGTTGATATTGGATTAATTTTTGAGGCCACTGATTCACTCCTCCTCTTAGTTATTCTAACAATTGGTATCAGAGATTGTGTTCTAAGAAGGAAGGTTTCAAGACCTAAGTAAAAGATCACAAGATGAGCACACATGATGTGCCTAAGTTGAATAAGGACAACTTTGCATCAAGGCAAAGCAGGATAAGACTCCACCTATCAGATATTGGAAATGATGTTACTCAATACTTGGATACTGAATATGTGTTGCCTACAGGACCTCACACACTTGATCAATTGAGAGAAAATCATGAGCACAATTCTATGATGATAGAACTTGATTCCTCACTCTCTGATGCTGAATTTAAAGATGTCAAAACATGCACCACTACAAAGAAAATGTGGGACAAATTGAAGATAGTACATGGAGGATATGAAAATGTACTAAGAGCTAACGCAGAAAGCCTAAGAAGTAAATTTGATGACCTAAGAATGAAAGAAGGAGAAAATATCACTCAGTACAGCTGTAGAATCAAAGAGGTAGTCAATGCTATCCGAGGATTTGGAGGTGTACTTGAAGAAGAAACGGTGGTAAGTAAAATCCTAAGAACCTTACTGCCTGTTTATGCTAGTAGAGTATCTGCTATACAAGAAATGAGAGCAGTAGCAAAAAACAATGTCACTCTAGATAGTTTGGTTGGTAGAATTATTTCATTTGAGATGAATAACTTTGACAATAGTGTCTTACCATCTATTGAGTCTGCTGTTAAATATTCTTTGAAAATAAGTAAGTCAAGTCAAAAAACACTATAAAAAATGATAGTGAAAGTGATAGTGATGACCAAGAACTTGATGAGATTGAAGCACTAATGGCTAGAATATTGCAGAGAGGCAAAGGTAGATACAAAGGTAAATTACCATTGGTATGTTTTAATTTTAAAGAGATTGGACACTTTGCTGCTAGATGTCCTAACATAAGAAAAGAAGATAGAAATAGTGATAGATCATATGAAAATAAGTTTGACAGAGATGATGACAGAAATTACCGAAGAAACTGATAATCTGACAAAAGAGATAGCCATGACTATAAGGGCAAAGGGAAGAAATCTTGTTACGTGGCGGAGAACAAAGCTGGAGATACTGACACCAAATCTAATGAAGATATTGAGATGATATTTGTTGCCATGAAGGATGATTCAGACGAAGAGGAAAGGTATGTTGAGACTGCACTCATATCTAAGGTTAGTAAGAATGATGTTTGGGTTATTGATAGTGGCTGTACTCACCACATGACTGGTGATAAGGAAAAGTTTGAAACTTTTGAATATTACAATGGTGGATCAGTAAGAATGGGTAATGACTCACCCTGTTCGGTTGAAGGTAAAGGAACCATAATGTTAAATAATCTGATCAGATGTGAAAATGCATACTGGGTAAAAGGCCTTAACTATAATCTATTGAGTGTTTCACAGCTGAATAATACAGGTCACCAAGTTGCATTTGAGAACAAAAAGGCAAAGATATTTAATGAATCTGGAAGGTTGATCAGAATTGGTGAATAAACAAAAGGTAACCTATTCTATCTTGATGATATTAACACCACTTGTTTAATGGCTAGAAATGAAGACATATGGTTGTGGCATAAAAGGCCATGTCATGTGAATTTTGAGAACATGATTAAGATAAGCACTAAAAGGAAAGTAATAGGCTTATCGAGCATGTCAAAGCTCGACCATGTCATGTGTAAGAATTGTCAGAAAGGTAAAATGAAAAAGTCTAGTTTCAAGAGAAAAACCTACACATCTAATGCCATTCTAGAATTAGTCCATACTGATCTATGTGGACCAATAAGATCAAAGAGTTACTATGGTGATAGATACTTCATTCTCTTTGTAGATGATTATTCTAGAATGATGACAATTATGTTCCTAAAAGAGAAATCAGAAGCATTCAAGATGTTTAAATGATATAAAACTATTGTAGGAAAACAAAGTGGTAAGGAACTAAAATTCTTAAGATCAAATAGAGGAGGAGAATTCATTTTTGATGAATTCACTAACTTTTGTAATGAGCATGGAATTAAAAGACATGTTTCTGCACCAAGAACACCACAACAAAATGTGATTGCTAAAAGAAGGAGCAAATCCATTGTTGATTGTGCCAGAACACTGATGATTGAGAAAGGCATCACTCAAACATTCTGGAGGGAAGCTGTCAATACTGCTGTCTACACATTGAACATAGTTCAATTAAAGAAAGACACAAATAAGACACCCTATGAGCTATGGTATGGATACACACCCAATGTAAGTTACTTCATAATTTTTGGAAGTCAATGTTATATTTTGAAAGATGAAATAAATGGAAATCTTGACTCCAAAGGTGAAGAAGGAATATTTTTAGGGTATTCTACCAAAAGTAAGGCTTATAAATGTCTTAACAAATCCTCTAGCAAAATAATTGAAAGTGTAAATGTCAGAATAAATGAATTTGTAGAGAAAAATGATAAGGAAAGCAGAAAGGAACTGGAAGACTACAATAGGTTTTCTTACAATGAAGAACCTGACACTCTGCCTGAGCAACAATGTATCTCTCTTGAGGAATAGAACAATGCACCCGAGCATCAGGCTGCAAACACCAAAAATCAGGAAATTGCTCAAAATGATGTTTTGAATGATGGAGATCAGAATCAAGGTCAAGATGATGATAAGAATGATGAACAAAGATTTAAACTGGTACTTTCCAAGTATGTCAGAAAACACCATCCACAAAACTAGATCATAGGAGACAAGAAGGCTGGAATGAGAACAAGAAGTAAATCACTGAACACTAGATGTCTAATTTGTGATTTTGAGCCTAAATCTATTAATATTGCACTTGAAAAAGAAGAATGGGTCAGTGCTATGTGTAACCACCTGATTTCGGTTTGTCGCAACTATGGACCCTATTTGCCCTAAGTGTGATCATACCCTCGATTTATGTCCAAACGACCCTGTTACTGCTTGGCGTAATTCTTTTAATCAATTTAATGTCCTAGGTGATTTTTATCACTGATTTATATTATCTATTATAGCCATACAATTCAAATCAATTTCGACCAATCAGATTAAATCAAAATCAAACATGGCTATAGTATTTAATTATAATGGAATTAAATAAATCTCTAAATCAAATAATCACTTGCAATTTAACCCATTCCCCTAGCCTATTTAATTTAATTAAAATGGCTATAGTCCTCTAATTTTTAAAAAGCAATTTAATTGTTTAAATAATTAATTCCTATGTTTCTAAATGAATTAAATAAGTTTATTTCATTTATTAATATTCCCTTAAACCCTAACCTAACCCATCTCAACCACTTCTACCCTGGGTTCTAACCCTTCTCACCCCATTCACCCATGCTAATCTAAT
>MU224948.1:1055321-1069591 GCA_018584345.1 Thuja plicata
TTGTTAATCACACTCCTCCTAGTTAGCAGGCAATAAGTCGATTTTAGTGGGTTCTCTATGATTTTTGTGCTTTTACTAACCCCTTTGATACTAATATAATGACTTATTGAGTGTTTGTGTCTATTCTGACAGGTACCCATTTACACACACACACACACACTATGAATGAATAAATAGAACATATTGAGAAGAACATAACATGGACATTAGTACCTAGACCAGATGAAAAGAATGTCATTGGTACCAAATGGATATTTAGAAACAAGCTGAATGAGAATGGAGAAGTCACAAGGATTAAAGAAAGATTAGTATGCAAGGGGTATGCACAAGAAGAAGGTATTGACTATGGAGAAACCTTTTCACCCATTTCTAGACTAGAAGGAGTCAAAATTCTACTTTCTTATGTTGCATTCAAAGGATTCAAAGTATACCAAATGGATGTCAAATCTGCATTTCTGAATGGAATACTAGAGGAAGAGGTATACATTGAAAAACCAAAAGGGTTTGTTGATCCTAACAATAGAAACATGGTTTGTAGACTACACAAAATTTTGTATTGATTGAAACAAGCACCAAGAGCATGGTATGAAAGACTTCACTCCTATATTATAAGTATTGGGTTTGTAAGAACAAGTGAAAACAATAATCTGTATTTAAAAGAAGACACTTATGATAGCATTTTGATTGCTGAAATATTTTTTGATGATATCATATTTGGGGGTAATGATATTCTATGTAAATCTTTTTCTAATGAAATGAGCAAAGAGTTTGAGATGTCAATGTTTGGGGAGATCAAATTCTTTCTTGGTCTACAGATTCTTCAACATGATGCAGACATATATATCACACAATCCAAATACATCAAGGAAGTGCTGAAGATATTCAAGATGGAAGATTCCAAACCAGTTGGAACACCTATGGCAACCGGATGCAAGTTGAAAAAGGAAGACAAGTCAACCGAGGTAAATTAGACCCTATATAGATCTATGATTGGAAAACTCATGTATGTTGTTCATACTAGACTAGATATAACACATGCAGTTGGAATAGTTGCTAGATTCTTTGCTAATCCCAAGGAATCACACATGATTGCTGTCAAAAGAATTCTGAGATATCTAAAGAATACCAAGGACTATGGCTTATGGTATAAAAGAGAATACAAATTTGATCTTCAAGTCTATATAGATATTGATTGGGCTGGAAACTTAGATGATAGAAAGAGAACAACTGGAGGAGAATTCTTCATGGGTGACAAACTTGTCACATGAATAAGTAAGAAGAAAGGATGCATCTCACAATCTACTACAGAAGTAGAATATGTGGTTGTTGCTGCAAATTTCTCTAACATTGCATGGATCAAACAATTACTGGAAGGTATGAATATGAAAATTCTTGAACCAGTGATTGTCTATTGTGATAATACCAGTGCAATAAACATTTCTAAGAACCCTGTCATGCATGCTAAGAATAATCATATTGCTATCAAGTATCATTACTTAAGGGAACAAGTGTAAGAGAAAGAGGTGATACTAGAATATGTTCAATCCAAGGAACAATTAGCAGACATATTCACAAAGCCATTTCCTAAAGATACATTTGAGTACTTGAGAAAGAGACTAGGGGTCCGACCCTTGTCTATTGGTCACTTAGCTGACTAGGAGGCTACATCAGCATACATATATTCAAAATATCATTCATGTTGATGCAAGAAAAGAGATGGACTACAAAGATACATCAATACAAAACAAGGTACTTATCTGCACTAAACACCAAAGTCATTGTACTATTGATGGAAAGGGAAATTCAAGGAGTATATTATAAAAGGGAGGAATGATATACTTTGGAATTTCTGTCAAAGGGAGAGAGATTATATCCATATGAAATATCCCTCATAACCATCCAAAGGGAGAGAAGTATCCTAAAGGAGAGATGAATTTAGGAGATAAATTATATATCCATATGAAATATCTATTGCTGTCAATGGAAAAAGATATATTCATCAAGGAGAGGAACGATCAAAGGGAGAGACAACATCAATGAAGAGATTCTACAACACAGGGAAAGACAAAATCAAAAGTTGCTACATCTATCTAGTGAAGGGAATGAAGATTGAAGAAAGCACTCTACAAGAAACAAATCTAAGCTAGAAGAGCTTACCGATAGCCATACATTTGTATTGGTTATAGAACAATAAGTTTGGTAGATTGATGAACTAAAAATAATATATTTCATATTGTATTAGTAGTAATGTATCATGTTTCCATCAATGCCAAAGGGAGAGATTGATGAACCATAACTAATTGAATGTTTGAAGATGTTAAGTTGATGATTACCGAGCTGCAGAAAGTTAATGCAAGACATTAAATCAGTTAATGTATTGTATTGTCATTGATGTCAACTTGATATAATTTGATTGGTTATATACATAGTGTCAAAGACTTCAAAGAACCAAAGAGATAAAGGTTATGTTATCAGTAATGCATAAAAGTTTAACATGCACTAAGTGACAACAAACACCGATGAAAAGTGCACCCCGATAGATAGAGAACCCCGAGAGAAGAGTGACAGTGATACCTGATCAAGAATTACTGAGAGAATAACCACAATGTTACCCAATGGACAGACAAACCTGACAAATAGACAACCTCGACGGACAAAGATGCCCAAGGACAACTAAAGTCAAGACCAAGATAACAAGGAATTAAACACTGAAAAGAATTGAAGTTCAGAAATGACGAAAGACTTAGTTGGCAAGAGCTAAATATGGATTTAACTGGTTGATCACATTATTTCCATCGACAATTTAAAATCCAGAGATAAGCTAGAGTTTTAAAGCTATTTTATTCCAGCTGTCAAGGAGAAATCTACGGGATAAAACTAAAGTAAGCTTTAAAGCAATAATGGCGATATTTTTAGATCACATAAAGAACAAGAAAGAAAAAGACCTAGATATGGTGAATTCATGTCTATACAGAGACAAGCTAATTCATTATGAATAAAGGGGGTGAATAGAGAAGAAGATTTTGAAGAAGAATACTGGTGAAGATTCATACAGTCCTAATCAAACAAGCTGAAAGACAGAGCTAAAGGTTTTTGCGGACATCGAGCAACAAAGAAGAACATCATGACTGAGAAGAAAGAAGTGGAGCAAAGAAATAGAAAAGAACAATAGATCAGAAAGGTATTATGAGCTTACAATAGATCTGAAAATCTGCAACTTTAATTTGTATATATGAACAGATCATATACTATTTTAGTTTAGCCATTGGATTAGAAAGTCTCTTAACCGAGTAGGATCTAACCATCCATTATATATTGAGATACATCCCAAGGAGTATCAAAAGGTTTATCATGAAGATAGCATAGTGAATTCCAGATATCAAGTGATAAACTGTTAGTGATAAATCCTCTAACAAGGTCACACTTAACAGTGTGTTTGTAACCTTTAACAGGGTTGGCTCTTCACTGAGCTCACTTCAGAAGAGTGAAAATTTTGGGTTACCGGTCCCAAGTGGTTTTTCCATTAACAAGGTTTCCACATTAAAAATCCATGTATCAAATGTGTTTATGGTTCATTACTTTACTATTTTTATTTACACATTACTAAAACATGATTGATCGGTAAACACTAAGTTAATTGCTGTATTTCGGTAAAGGCTAGACTGCTATTCGGTAAAGCTTAAGAATAAGGTTTAAACAGTGAACTCTGAGCAGTAGCTATTTGATAAGATTATTTAAGGGCATACATCTTGTAGGACTGAAGATAACTAGAGGTTTATAATTGTGGTACTAACTTTTTGGGTTGATATTGGATTAATTTTTGAGGCCATTGATTCACCCCCCCTCTCAGTTATTCTAACAAATATAAATGTTATCATAGTTGATACTACTGAGATGTTGGGAATATTGGGTATTCAACCCACAAAAATTGTACTTCAATTTTCATTTCAATCTATTTCTAAACCTGAGGGTATTTTTTTGGTTGTAATTATTACCATTGATACATGGGATTATCCAGTTGACCTTTAGTGCTGAAAGGAAGGAAGAAAGATTCAAGATATCCACTCATACTAGGGAGACCTTGGTTAGAAATAGTAGCAACATTAATAGGTTGTAGGTTGGGGAGTATGACTATCTTTAATGGTGTAAAACAAAAAGATCTATCACTCTATCTTCCAACCAAACTAACATTCCATTTAGAGACTCAACTTTGGGTAGATGAGGAAAGGGGAGGGAATTGATGAGTTATCCATGGTTACTCTTTTTGATCATGTTGCATAATATCAAGAATATGTAGGATAGGATGAAGACTTAAATATTACTCCTAAAAGATCTGGACCCCTCTCAACAAATGAAAATATAGAAGAACACTCTCTAGTTAATAATATTGAAAAAAAAAGATGAAGACTACAATAGAATTCTACACCATTTATCACCACATCCTTGTACTCTAAACACACTCATAGGAGATCCATATAATAACCAAAATAAAACTAAGGAAATCATAGTAAAAGGGGACACACCTCTTTTCATCAACTCATATTTGCTTCTAACACAAGAAAATGAGTTAAAACAAGCATTGGAGAAACATAAGCATTTGCTTAGGAATACAAGAACATGAGAGGAATTCACCCTTCTATCTGTACTCATGATATTTATACTAAAGATGTTAAACTTGTTAGAAGAGGAAAAAGAAGAACCAATCCAACTCTTAGATATTTTGTTAAATAAGAAATAGGAAAATTGTTGCAAGTTGGGTTTATTTATTCAATTTCTGATAGTTAGTGGGTTTCCCTGTTGGTTATTGTTTCTAAGAAAAATGGTAAGTGGCATGTATGTGATGATCAATTACTTGATAACCTAGCTGGAAATAGTTATTTTTCTTTCTTTGATGGTTTTAGTGCTTATAAGAAGATCTAAATGGCTCTTGAAGATTAGGATAAGATGACATTTACATGTCCTTCAGATACATATACATATAGGGTCCTACCATTTATAATTTTTAATGCATATGTCACCTTCCTAATGGTTGTATTAGCTATATTTACATATTTATCCACCACATGTCTTGAAGTGTACATGGATGATCATGGTCCATGGGAAAACATTTGAAAAAGAACTGGAAAATTTGAATAAAGTCCTACAAAGATGTAAGTATCATAGACTATCAACAAATCATGAGACAAAAGGAATCAAATTTTATCCTAAGAAGGCTGAGATCATTCAACAAATAACCATTCAAAAAACTCAAACTGATTTTATAAGTTTTCTTGGGCATGTAGGGTATTACATAAGGTTTATTGAGTGTTTCAGTCAAATTGTTGAACCCATGTTCACATTGCTCAAGAAAAGCACAAAATTTGTATGGACAAAGGATTTTAAGAAATGATTTGAAACCATTAAACATGCCTTAACTACCTCTTGAATTATCAAAGGAAATTTTTGGGGAGAACCATTTAACATATATGTTGATTCTTCTAATCTAGCTATTGGAGCAGTTTAGAACAAATAGATGAAAATGGAGCAATGCATGCTATATATTATATCAGCAAGAACTTGAACCCTAGAAAAGAACTATACAACAACTAAAAATGATTTTTTAGTTGTAGAGTATGCAATTAACAAGTTTAGACATTATATTACTATGTACAAAGTGTTTGTACCTACAAATCATGCTATGATCAGATATTTAATGAACAAATCTATGGTAGGAGGATAGATTATAAGATGATTTCTTTTTTTTATTTATAGGAATTTGATATAACTATTGTGGACAAGCTATGGAAGGATAATGTCATTGTCGATTTCCTTTTAATAATGGTGTTGTAGAGTAATAATGAACCGGTGGATGATACATTCCAAATGAGCATTTATTATCTATATAAATTTAGTCTCCATGGTTTTTTGATCTTGAAAACTACCTTGTAATAGGAAAGTGTCCAAATCATTTTAGTCCAAAATTGGAAAAAGAGGCTAATTTATGAAAGTTCAAGATTTCAATGGATAGACAAACATTTATTTAAAATGTGCCTTGATCATGTTCTTCATAGGTGTGTGCAGGAAGTAGATGTTTATGACATAATGCATGCATGTCATAATGAACCATAAGGAGGCCATTACTCTCCAATATGTATTATACTCAAAATCATTGGAGTGAGATGTTATTGGCCAACTGTCAAAGGATGTTTCTTTTTTTGTGAAATACTGCGATATATGCCAACGGATGGGAAGACCTACACAACCAATAGGAATGCCATTAAAGCCCTAGATAGCTTTGGAACCATTTGAGAAGTGGGGAATTAACTTTGTGGGTCCCATTGAATCCATCTTCAAGAGGAAATCATTATATTGTATTTTTCATAGACTATGTGACAAAATGGGCAAAGGTTAAAGCTTTACCAACAACACAAGACGATAAAGTAGAAGATTACCTATTTAAGAATATCCAATAGAGACTTGGCACACCGAGAGAAGTAGTTTCTAATCAAGGACCACAGTTGGTGTTTTCTATGATTGAATCTTTTATGCACATATACTAGATAACACACAAAACATCTACACCATACCATCCATGAGAAAATAGACAAGTTGAAGTTACCAATAGAGAATTGATAAAAATTATAACAAAAAATGTATCATTGAGAAAACAAATTGGTCAAATAGAATTAATTAATTTGTTTGGTCCTAACATACAACATGAAAGGAAACAACTAGATTCTCTCCTTATGAATTGACATATGGAAAAACTCCTCTCATTCCCATTGAGTTTGAATTAAAGACATTAAAAGAAATAATTGAAGTGGGCATTGATTTATCAAAGGTAGAGAAAACCAAAGTTCTACAATTGAACTGATTAGATGAAATGAGAATGGAATATTTGCATCCTACAAAGATAGTTTGGAAGAAAAGAAAAGTGTGGCATGATAAGCACATTCTGAGTAGACCATTCAAAGAAGGAGATTAGACATTATTGTTTGACTCCATATTTCAAGAATTCAAAGGATTTTTTTATAGAAGATGGTTAGGAACTTATGAAAATTATCAAGTATTTGACAATGGAGCTATTTAGTTAATTCTAATTGATGGAGAAATATGAACTATGTCTATCAATGGACACCGTTTTAAGCTATATCATAAACCAACATCAAAGGAATAATTTTTGTCAAATTTTCAATTCAAGATTGAACATTTCATCATAGAAGACATCACTTCCATGAAGGGATATAATTCCTCCTACATCAGTCAGAAAGGTAGGAATAAAGGAGATAAATTTAAATCCATAAATATCAATTTATCTCCCCCAAAAATAGGGACGATTGAAAACCATAAATGGTTATCTACGCTACGACTGAGCTGAAAACCAAAAATGGTAGTTCATACCTAGAAGAGTAAGTTGAAAACTTACTTGGATCTATTTCAGTGTGCTCCTGATAATTCTAGATAACTCTTAATGATTCTAATAATAAGCCTTGATGCAAAGAAAAAGAGGAAGTGTAGCTCCAGAATGCTCCTGATTATTTTTCAAGAGGAAGGGGAAATTTATTTTGCTGATAGTTCTTAATAATTTAATGCAGTATCCTATTTTATGCAAGAATGATCTATGAGTTACTCTTGATTGACTCATTGGTTCATTACCAGTTGATTTTATTCATACATTTTTGATAGCTTATGATTGTTAAGCTAGTTCTTTTTGGCAAGTTAGTCATTACCATATGATTTCTCTTGAGAGGATATGGATTAAATAAAAAGGTACACATTTATTAAAAATATTATTTCTTAATTTAGTTAGTATAAGGTAAAATTAGTAGATGTCATGGGTATAGAAGCTTTTGTCAGCTCATAATTAATTGTATTTTTTTAATAAAAAAAATATGAAGTGTCAAAGTAATGATGAGGGAGACATGAGTGGAATAAATTTGAATGATCATCACATTAAATAACATGTAATTTTAAAAATTTAGTCATCATTACTACAAAATCTTTGCATACATCAGGACCAACACTAAATATTGCAAATAAAAAAAAAGAACAAAAGTTGAGTAAGAAGACTATCTAGAGTATGATAAAATTAAGGAAAATATATGCACAACGGAGAGAAATGAAAAAAAGTACATAAAAACTATTCCCAAAGTGCTAATAAATCATTTATTAATGCTTCACATGAATCTACTAAAAGGAAATTATTTATTATTTATGCAAGAAAAAATAAATCTTTATTGTGTCTTATTTGCAATCTGGTAAGTGTTTGTTAGCGAGGGTATTTTGTCCCACTGGTAATATTAGAAATTCTAGCAGTAAGAGATTTCCTTACAGAGAACAAATGAGACAGAAGAGGAAGTCAGATCCATAAGACTATTCTATCAACCCAAAAACTATAATATTACTGTATGTAAGTTGGGTGGTTGAATTTCATAAGAATGTGTGAGGATTCAAATCAATAACCGATGGAAGAATTTGTTAGGATTTCAAAAGTTAATGTCACTAGAGTAAGAGGAGAGATTATAGAAGTAAACACTCTATTGATAAGTGAAATATTTGGTATCCCAATTGAGGGAGAACCATTAGAAAAAGGGAAAATCAAAACCTTGAAGAGTTGATAAATATATTTCATCAACCACCTAAATGGAGGCTTGAGCTCCAGAAGCACAAACAAAATACCAAGGGAATAAGCAGAACAAGTTTGGATAAGCCCTGAAAGACAACAATTTGTATGCTTACAAATTTATTTCCATGTGAAGGACAACATGGTTTGGTCATGGGCCTAGGGATGCATCTCTTGACTCATCTCAGGTATGCAAACACATGGCCCGAGGTAAGAGTCAATTTTTGAACCTTCTTATTTTCTCAGATAGTTTTTATGATAGCTAGAGTAAAAAATAGGGGATGTGATATTAGGTATCATTGTTTATATCATATGATTATTAAAAATCATTTCCTTGAAAAGGATTCTGGGAAGGAGGGATGTTTTAATTTTCTTATATGGGACCAGAAAAACAAAGGGGGAAAAATTCTAAAAGGGGTTCCAAGTCAAAAAGAGTAAAATTTGAATTGGGTGAATATAGTAGGGTAACTATGTGTCCTAGTAGGAGGAGAGATCATGAGTAACCCTACTTTTGGCCAAATTAGTAATGGAGAACAAAATTAAAAATAAAAACAAACTACTAAAAAACTCCCTCTAGAGGGTTCTAGTCAACCTGCTGAGTCATTTCACCATAAAACCCTAAGGGTTAATAAATGCCTTATTTTTAAGAGAGCCATTGTTTTTGTGGAGAATCAATCAGTTAGTTTTGAAGAGAAGGGTTGAAAACATGGATGATAAGGAATCTATGGAGGATTTTATGATAATTCATCCCTCTGTTCAAAATAAAATGTGTGAATATTTTCAACCTTGTTTTATTTTGGGGCATTTCCCTCAATCTTTTCGTAATTTATATGTTGGTGATCCATAAATTAGATCTTTTTTTCACTATTGCAAAATCAAGTGCAATGGGATGAAAATATTTATAGATACAAGAATGCATGAAGGATAGTAATATTACCTATGAGGGACAATATTCCCAAGTCCATGATATTTAGAGGTCACTTTAATACTGTGTCTCAAGTGAATAATGTGGTCCTAACATATGAACAAAATCTGGCACAAAGCATTAGGTGCTTTACAGATGTATAGAACCAACTTTCATACCATGCTCTAATGGCATTTGAGGATATATTTAACATAGCTCCACTATAATTGAGAAGAAGGAAGCCAATATCACCCACAAATATAACATGGAGCATTACCAGAGTGAGAAATGTAATCAATATTATTGAAGAACAATAAAGAGAGTGTATTGGAATGTGGTTTGGGATAATAATGATCATCATTCCCTCACCAAGATTGAATGGACCAAAAAAAATTGTAGGTAACAATTTATGAATTTGGATGAAAGGGGTTGACGACTTCCATGTATATGCACCTTTGAGGACATATCAAGAATATAGAACCTAGAGATTTAACTTTTTTTATCTAGATTTCGACTGTTAACATAGATTTTTCAGAACCTCAACCATGAGAACATGGTTGGAAATAGGAGGAGACTGAGGAGTGTCCATTTTGACACTTTAAATACTTATTTTATACTCAAAAACTTTATATATTTTTTAATTGATGTAGTTGGTGTTAGACTACATACTCTCATTTTTAGTTATTTTTTCTTTACATGTGGTTAATTGGGAGAAATATTATAAACAATATTTTTTAGTAAATGCATCACTTTGAAAATAAAATGAATGAAGAAATGATCATTTACCAGAATCCTTGTTTTTATATTCCTATTCTATTTTTTTGCATCTTGTTTTAAATTTCAAATGATCGTTTCATGATGTGGACTGTTGGCTTTTTAAAATGGAATTGTGGAGCTCTTGTAAGTGAAATTTTGTTTATAAAATGTCTAGTTCTATTAAATCTTGTAGTATTCATTACCCATCTGTTTGAGAGGCCCCTTAGTTTGAATTTGAAATAAGGATATGTATATATATCCATCTACTCTAAGTAGAAAGTAGTTAGTCATCAACCATTTGTTAACAATATTTTTTGAATCATGTTTTTCTCCCCTTCGGGGGGCCATTTGAATGAAAATTATAAGTTGATCTCATATGTTGCATAGAAAAATCCCACAAGAGGGAAAACATGGCCTGTTGGAGGTGATCTATTTAGTTATTATTTCATTTAATTTAAATAAGTTTCAGATTTAAATTAACAAGTAAATCAATTGTACTTATTGTTAGATTAATTATCATAGTTTCTTTGTTCAATCATTTTCAATAGTCTCATCTAATAGAATTTTGCAAGTGATTAATTAAATTGGCAATTTAAAGCTTTTCATGAATGTTCATATTTACATCTCTTAAGTAGTGTGAGCAGTAATTGTTTGCAGATTAGTTATGATTTTCATAGAATACAATGGTGATGGGAGTAAAGATTAGACAAAATCTTTACTGATTTTATTCATGGAATCTAGTTTCATTTCAGTATAAGTACACTTTATATTAAGTGTGTATTTCCATTCCTTGCAAAATTAAAATAGTTTCCTTTCAATAAAACTTGTTTTAGAATTTGAATTTTGTATGTGTGTGATAGATTAGATTTCAATTCACTTAGTAGTAGCAATTTAATAATTCCATGAGTTAATATTAATCAAGTTATGTCTGATCTCCGTTGAATCACCTTATTCTAGCTTAAGATAAATTTCTTAGAAGAGTAGGACACAGAGATAAGACTTTCAATTTAGAAGTTTAGTCTTATGAAATAACTCCCAAGAGCTCCCGATGGAGCATGACCAGAAATAAAAATTACCTTCTTCAGTGTAAAACTCCCAATTTGGAAACATCCTTATTTTATACAACCATAAGACACACATAGTTTGATAATTATAAGAGTAAATGATGCGAGTTATGATATCAACAACCTCACCCATCACCTAGAATAAAAATAATTGGCTGAATTTTTTTCACTGCTACCTAATTAATAGGTCTCCTATATTAGCTCTTGTTGATAAAATTACTATGGAGACATGGTTGGGTAATAAGCCTTCATTGAGACTGTTAGCACTGCCTTGTAAAAAGTTTAAATTTCTTGGCCTTTGCTTTTCCCGGGCTTTCTTGTTTCAAAATTCTGTACTTTTCCACGCAAAAGAAATTAAAACCCTAAGTCATGCTTCTATTTTTCTGTTACTTTTTCCATCCACTAAGGGCATGTGTTTTAATCCAAGTCGCCTCATCGTGTTACCCTGAGTGAATATTCCATATCTCTCCCCGACTTTGCTTTTTCCTTATGTCGCATAGTCTCGTTCAAAATTAGCATATTCCTTTTGCCTTCTGAGACTCAGTGATTTCTTTCAGTTGGGTAGTCGTGGGATAACCATGTCATAAAGCTTTATGAAGGAGGAACCCACTGCTTAGTCGGGTGATCACGGCAAAATCTTAACAGTTATGGAATTGTTCCCAGACTCAGCGATTTCTTCATGTCGCATTGTCGCCAAGTCAATCAAAGCTGATAGTTAAGTTTTCCTTCAGTCGCGTGGTCTCAAAATAGAATGGTGGTTAAGAGATTTCAGCTCAGACTTTGTGACTAACTGTCTGTGGTTTGTAGTAATGTGTAGTCGGGATGTCGCCAGAACATGACGATGACTCAATTCTCCAGTATGCATTCAGTGAGCTAATGATTGTGTGACATCTATCAGAAGGTGAGTGGATATTAAAGGATCAGTGCATAGTCTCCAGAAGGAGAAATTGGATTCAGCGACTTCAAGACTAAAGTGTTTTGCCCTTCTGTCGTGGTGTCGCAGAAAGATTTAAGGGTATGCATGATCATTTGGCGATTAAGCGACGGCCGTCAGATGAAAGAATAAGAAGATCCAATGGTGGTCGCAGTGTCTGAGAAGAAAAGTTCCCTAAGGAAAAATTCCTCCTGACTTGGCGATTAAGGTATGTAGCGCAGTCGCCAGAAGCAGACAAGGGGCACATACAAACTGTTGTGATAAATTTAAAAGCTCAGAACTTATATCCCCTGACTTGGTGACTAAGCATTGTCACGTAGTCTTGAAACAGAAATTAAGCATTTGGCAACAAGGAGATAACCGTGATGGTTAAGGGCAACAGGTAGTCGCAAGGTCTCAGAAAGAATGATGAGTTAATGTTAACTGTGCGCGACTATGATTTCAGTTGGGTCGCATGATCGCCAGATCGTGACTCAGGTCAGCCAAAGGTAAAAAGACACATTGTCGCCATGTTGTAAGATGGAACCATGGTTAGTGACACAGGCCCGCGACAAGGAGACTTGATGCAGTCGCTCAGTCGCCAGTCAGCAAAGCAAGAATCTTTTCAAAATGAATAAAGTACACTGTGTTGACTATTTTCAGTGCTGACGATGCATAATCTAAACGGTCTCCTGTTCAAATTACCTTGCTTCAGCTAAAAAGCACCAAAGAAGAAACATAAAACACAACACAAAATTCTGCAAAGTAGAAAGAGACATGGCAAAATTTGTGTCTAAGGCCAGAACTGCCACGGATACCAGGTGGGTAGGAGTTGTTTCCAAGAAAGAAGTGAACACTGTCAAAGAAAAGAACAGATGGGAAGCAAAAAGGATGAATTAAATATGGTTAAGCCACGAAGAATAAACCTTGTTAATTAGCTGTTGCCAATTTGTTGCAAGCGGTCGGTAATCCTTCCCAGATGTCGGTAGCTTGTTGCATCCTTGTGTTATAAAAGGATCCCAAGACGACTGGGGAGATGATGGTCACTTTTCTGTCTGAAAATAATACTAAGTCAGTTGCAATATATCTATCTTTTTGGAGAAATCTCTGTTGAATGTAGTAACTGATGATGACTTCTGAATGAAATCCAGTTCACAGTTTTTGAAGCATTTAGTGGATTTTCTGTCTTCATTTTAGCATTCTAAATTCTATTTAAATTGAATGTTCTAGGAGCATTTTTAGTTTATATGTCTGTAAGGCAGATATATGAAGTACTTCTAGGGTTCTTTCAAGGAGAGAATATACCTTAGAGATATTTCAACAAAGTTCAGGGTATCAAATGAATCTGATCGATTAGTCTGGCTAAGTGTACTGAGGTATATATATAAGGTATATCTATGTTTGTGTCAGATCCTGTAATTGTCTTAAGTTTAGTCTTCATTCATGCTGGTTAAAATTGTTCACAGAGAACTCCATGCCCTTAGTTTCAACACTGGTCTATTTTGGTTCAGTTAAATGATTATCACCATTAAAAATCAATCTTTACTTTCAGTTTAGTCTATTTTAGTAAAAGTTGCAGTGATTATTCTCTGTAATTCCACCATTAACAAACTTAGAATAATTCATTGATTTGATTATTCTAAGTTGTCAAGGGTAATCCCGCCCGAGTCTGTCGAGCTCAAAGTGCAGGAGGTCTCAAGACCTTGTTACTGTTGTTTTACTCTCTGCTTGATTAGTGTCAGGGATAAATAGAGTGAACCTTCTGAGGAGTAATTTTTATATCAGCAAGAAAAGGGAACAACAGAAAATGACGACTCTACGGGGGACAGTTTAGTATTCAGAAAAGTATTCATAAGTACCCGAGAAAGAGTTTGGCCCATCCGAGTACGCCAACAGAAAATGGCGACTCTGCTGGGGACTTTGCATTCCATGATCTAGATACTTTAAAGTCCAGTTTATGAAATCACATATTGTGTATTTGTTTTTTATATGTCCTCAAATATCACTGTCTAAAAGGTGAATCCTAATTTT
>MU224948.1:1075921-1093062 GCA_018584345.1 Thuja plicata
GAACAATCTATTACCAGTGCACAAATTTTTGCTGGAAGAAGATTCAGAAAATCCAGAACCTATGATGCAGAGAATGGATCAACTGATGGAATTGGAGGAGATAAGAGCAGAAGCTCACAAAAGAAATCTGAAGTTGTAGCAATAGTCTAAATACTTGTTTGATAAAAGGACAACTGAAAGAAAATTCAGGGTTAATGATCTGGTGCTACAATGGAATGCCAGAAAAAAGAAGAGAAAGGCAAACATGGCAAGTTTGAATTACTGTGGATGGGCCCATTTGTAATCCAAGAGTTGCATGGTCAGGATTCTTATTACTTGGAGGATCCAAATGGTGAAATACAGGAATTGCCAGTGCATGGACAATTTCTGAAACATTATTTTTCATAGTTTTCCTTGTTCCATGTACGTTAGTTTAGATTTCCCTATTTTTTGTGTAATTTTGTGTGCTCTTGTACAGTTTAGTTTAGGTTGGTGGTCTGTTCTTCAAAGGTCTGGCTTCTAATGACAATTTTGCATTTGTCTTTCCCCAGTCGGAGCCATTGTTAGCACTGCCTTGTAAAAATTTTGAATTTCTTGGCCTTTGCTTTTCCCGGGCTTTCTTGTTTCAAAATTCTGTACTTTGCCACGCAAAAAAAATTAAAACCCTAAGTCATGCTTCTATTTTTCTGTTACTTTTTCCATCCACTAAGGGCATGTGTTTTAATCCAAGTCACCTCATCGCGTTACCCTGAGCGAATATTCCATATCTCTCCCCGACTTTGCTTTTTCCTTATGTCACATAGTCTTGTTCAAAATCAGCATATTCCTTTTGCCTTCTGAGACTCAGCAATTTCTTTCAGTCGGGTAGTTGCGGGATAACCATGTCATAAAGCTTTATGAAGGAGGGACCCACTGCTTAGTCGGGTGATCGCGGAAAAATCTTAACAGTTATGGAATTGTTCCCATACTTAGCGATTTCTTCATGTCGCATTGTCGCCAAGTCAATCAAAGCTGACAGTTAAGTTTTCCTTCAGTCGCGTGGTCTCAGAATAGAATGGCGGTTAAGAGATTTCAGCTCAGACTTTGCGACTAACCATTTGTGGTTTGCAATAATGTGTAGTCGAGATGTCGCCAGAACATGACGATGACTCAGTTCTCCAGTATGCATTCAGTGAGCTAATGATTGTGTGACATCTTTCAGAAGGCGAGTGGATATTAAAGGATCAGTGCATAGTTGCCAGAAGGAGAAATTAGATTCAGCGACTTCGAGACTAAAGTGTTTTTCCCTTCTGTCGCGGTGTCGCAAAAATATTTAAGGGTATGCATGATCATCTGGCGATTAAGCGACGACTGTCAGATGAAAGAATAAGAAGATCCAATGGTGGTCGCAGTGTCTAAGAAGAAAAGTTCCCTAAGGAAAAAGTCCTCCCGACTTGGCGATTAAGGTATGTCGCGCAGTCGCCAGAAGCAGACAAGGGGCACATACAAACTATTGTGATAAAGTTAAAAGCTCAGAACTTATATCCCCCAACTTGATGACTAAGCATTGTTGCGTAGTCTTGAAACAGAAATTAAGCATTTGGCGACAAGGAGATAACCGTGATGGTTAAGGGCAACAGGTAGTCGCAAGGTCTCAGAAAGAATGATGAGTTAATGTTAACTGTGCACGACTATGATTTTAGTTGGGTCGCATGATCGCCAGATCGTGACTCAGGTCAGCCAAAGGTAAAAAGACACATTGTCTCCATGTTGTAAGATGGAACCATGGTTAGTGACACAGACCCGCAACAAGGAGACTTGATGCAGTCGCTCAGTCGCCAGTCAGCAAAGAAAGGATCTTTTCAAAATGAATAAAGTACACTGTGTTGACTATTTTCAGTGCTGACAATGCATAATCTAAATGGTCTCCTATTCAAATTACCTTGCTTCAGCTAAAAAGCACCAAAGAAGAAACAGAAAACAGAGCACAAAATTCTGCAAAGTAGAAAGAGACATGGCAAAATTCGTGTCTAAGGCCAGAACTGCCACGAATACCAGGTGGGTAGGAGCTGTTGCCAAGCAAGAAGTGAACACTGTCAAAGAAAAGAATAGATGGGAAGCAAAAAGGATGAATTAAATATGGTTAAGCCACGAAGAATAAACCTTGTTAATTAGCTGTTGCCAAGTTGTTGCAAGCGGTCGGTAATCCTTCCCAGATGTCGGTAGCTTGTTGCATCCTTGTGTTATAAAAGGATCCCAAGATGACTGGGGAGATGATGGTCATTTTTCTGTCTGAAAATAATACTAAGTCAGTTGCAATATATCTGTCTTTTTGGAGAATTCTCTGTTGAATGTAGTAATTGATGATGACTTCTGAATGAAATCCAGTTCACAGTTTCTAAAGCATTTAGTGGATTTTCTGTCTTCATTTTAGCATTCTGAATTCTGTTTAAATTGAATGTTCTAGGAGCATTTTCAGTTTATATGTCTGTAAGGCAGATATATGAAGTACTTCTAGGGTTCTTTCAAGGAGAGAATATACCTTAGAGATATTTCAACAAAGTTCAGGGTATCAAATGAATCTGATCGATTAGTCTAGCTAAGTGTACTGAGGTAGATATATAAGGTATATCTATGTTTGTGTCAGATCCTGTAATTGTCTTAAGTTTAGTCTTCATTCATGCTAGTTAAAATTGTTCACAAAGAACTCCATGCCCTTAGATTCAGCACTAGTCTATTTTGGTTCAGTTAAATGATTATCACCATTACAAATCAATCTTTACTTTCAGTTTAGTCTATTTTAGTAAAATTTGCAGTGATTATTCTCTGTAATTCCACCATTAACAAACTTAGAATAATTCAGTGATTTGATTATTCTAAGTTGTCAAGGGTAATCCCGCCCGAGTCTGTGGAGCTCAAAGTGCAGGAGGTCTCAAGACCTTGTTACTGTTGTTTTACTCTCTGCTTGATTAGTGTCAGGGATAAATAGAGTGAACCTTCTGAGGAGTAATTTTTATGTCAGCAAGAAAAGGGAACAACAGAGACATCCTAGAGTTTTTGGTTGTGAGGCATATGCATATGCGCCAAAGGAGAAGTGAACAAAGTTTGAGAACAAGGATTTGAATGAATCTTCATCGAATATAGTTATGGTGTGAAAGAGTACAAGATTTGCGATCTTATTACACATGTAAGAAAACTTGAAACCATACAATGATAAATTTTACATAACCCACATGATAAATAAATTAAATAAGTACTCAAAATCTACATGCAAGAGAATATACAAAAAAAACCCACAAAATGTGACACACGATATACCCTGGGGAAATCCTCATGAGGGAAAAACCCAACCTCCAAAAGAATCCATCATACATGTATTATTCAACAATGAAATATTACAATAGATCTATGAAAGCCTTTGAAACCCATTCATCAACAAGCACTCGATGTGAACATGAATGTAACCACACATCCCATTCCATGCTTCCAACGTCTACAAATAATAAACTTGGCTTGCCTCAACAACTACCCTGAAGGTTTCTTTTATAGGAATAAGCTCTCATAAAACCAATAATTGGTATTCAATAAACCATGTGCTAAAAACATGCATTACTTAACCCATTGAACCCACATCTAACGTTGGGTACTTTATAAATTTAGTTTTTTTCAATTATTAAATAATTATAACAATATAATATTACAATATTAAAATACAACATCAAGTGGCCCCAAGAATATTTTAAAGGAATTTCTACATGTTGCACGTCCATCTAGGTGCTTCAAGGTGTAACATAAATAATAAATTAAATAATAAAATTATAAACAATATTATGCAAGGTGTATAAAACCTATTTTCCCAACATTCTCCCAATTTTTGTATACATCACATAAGGGGCAATAAGTAACCAAAAATATGAAAAAGGGAACAATCCATGTATCCACATGTACCATCATGAATCAAAGTGCTCTATGTTCTCCATCAAGATACTTTCACCATGAAACAAAGTGACCACCATCTCATATGCTAATTATATCACCCTTCATCATGCCAATGCAACTAGACATACATAAGAGGTTATCCAAAGACAAATTCATACAAAATATTACAAATAAATCAGAAGTCTTGTCTCAACTAATATTCCAAACACAAACACTCAATCAAAAGGTAACAAAATTTTTCAAGAACCAATATCTATAGATGAAATAACAACCATAATAAGTGCTAACACATCCAACTATCCATATCTCCAGGGTAAACAAAATGTATCAAGTGAATTCTATTGGCATAACTGATGTAAGAGATTGATTTAGTATTGATTGGTACAAGTTTTGATGCAGGGGCATCTGAGTTTCCTGGAAAATATGTTGTAGTCATATTTTTGGTTGCTTTGGTGATCGGTAGCTTGGTGGAGAATGCTCGGTAATCTGGTTGGTAACTACCTTGGAGTTCTTTGTTGGAGTACTCAGTTACTTGTTGGTTTGGTTACTTGGTGGCTCGGTTGCTCGGTGGTCTTAGCGAGTGGTTTTTGTACTGCTTGTTCGGTGGTGATACTAGATGGTGTTCTCTCTATTGGCTCAGTTGTTCCTCCGATTGGGGTTCGATTGGCTCGGTGGTTTCATTGTCCGGTTGTTGTTGGTTTGGTTCTATCTCACCGAGTGGGTTTTATGTTGTTGGAACTATTGGCCGACTTGTGCATTTAATTTGAGTCGTGGCATTTGTGTTGGATATCTCTTTGGGGATTGTGTGGACCTAAATATGGATTGGTTCATTATCCTAGGTGGATTTAATTATTGTAGCAATCTGAATGAGGTAGAACACGTTGGGCGTTGTGTTCTTGATGTCGACTTGTGTTTTTTATTTACTTCTTTTGCAATGCTAACTTGTGGAAAAAGTGTATAAATAAAGAGGGTTGGGTAGAGTGTTAGAGGTAGAACAAAAGAAGGAGAAGAAGAGCTGGAAGATATTTTGTGAAGATTTGTGGATCTAAGAATAAGTGGAAGGAAAATGAAAGAGCTAGTAGTGTGTTGGCTTAGGAGGAAAGAAGATTGCTTGGTGGCTTGCGAGCACAAGTTTAGATTCTATCTTGGTGTTCCTACCAGATTTCTGTGTATCACAAATCTGGACTAGTTTGGAAGGTGGAGCTAAGCTTGCAAAATTTGTGTAATTGGCAGAAGGTATATGGCCTGATTCTTGCAAAAGATCTCGAGGGTAGATCATAGTGTTATTTTATTGTATTTTGGCCGTGAATTGGGAATGCCTTACAACCTGATATGTTGCATGTAATGGAATATGAATATGAATATAAATTGATATAAATTGTTATATATATATTTTGTTTGGTTTCCGTGGATGTCTTGTTGTTGGATGCAAGTTTGGACAGTCCTTTATTGGATCCTCCAAGCTTCACTACATCAGGTTTGATGATACGAAGATCAATTATTATGTTCTCATTGATGTCAACTTGGTGGTGTATTTGTTGAAAATGTTCTTGATGTGTTCTTAAGTATTTGTGCAGATGAATTTTGTGTTATAGTAGGAATTGGAGTGTGTGATTGTTTTTGGAGACTAAGGGATATCTTTAGATGCATTCTTTATGATCGCGTATGCTATAAATAACAACGGAGCAAGTTATCATCGATTAAAGAGCAACAGGGAAGACATTAAATGATTTTTTGTTCTTTCAAATCAGTATGTATCCAAGTGTTGTGGTCATGATATGATAATCTTGACTAGGGTATTTGATATATACTATGATCAATATTGGATTGGAATACTACAAGGTATCATTTCAGTTGACAAAAGGTCATTCTGTGCAAGATAGAAAAATGTTTGAACCAATTTGAATAGTTGGTGTTAGATCAGTGAGTGATGATGATGTGCTTGGTTTCAAGGGATGTTTTCATGATCCAAGTGTCAAGGTGATGTGGCATAAAAAATTTGTAATCATTATTTTCTAATTCATTGTTCGAGGTGATTAGATCTATTAAGTTTTGGAAGCGTGTTGGTGAAGTCAAACAAAATTTGGCTATTCTTATTTTAAATCAATGTGCGATGAATCTTGTGGTTGACTTAAACTTGTAATCAAATGTTCTAGATTGGTATTACATTTTAGGGTTTAAAGATTGAGGGAGAATGGTTGTAATGAATGAAATTCAAATGTTATATATTTTGTAAGGTGCTTAATGCCTTAATGAACATGTAATGTATTTATATGTAAGATGATGAATTATGCAAGTGTAGATCGTGAATGCGAAGGTAGGGTCAAGTGAAGAGAGAAGATTGTTTGCAATAAGCATAAGTGTTGTGTTTAATTGAATCTAAAAAAGCAGAGGAGGAGTGCTACACCCATATCATTGTACTTGTTGACTTCTAATAGGTTCTACAAGAAAATCCCTTAACCGGTTAGATCCTAATAATTCTTGATCAATAAATCCTTTAACCAGGAGACTCTTTAATTAGGGTTTAAATCCTTTAATAAGGTTACTCCTAACAGGGTGAATCCCCTAACAGGGCTAGAGGCAAATCCCTTGACCAGGTGACTCCTAATAGGGTCAGCTCCAAACAAGACATCATCGTAAGCTCCTAACAGGGCTAGGCCTTTAACATGGCACATTTGAGAAGAGTGCAATACTTGTGGGTACCAATTCCCATTGTGGTTTTTCCCTCTAACCAAGGGTTTCCATGATAAAAATACTGGTGTCACTTTGTTGAATGTTTGGATGTTTATTTGGGCAATTTTTTAATTGCTGCATAAGGTTTAAAGTTGATGAATGTTGTTAATGTGTTGAATGAATTGTGAAAATTTCAAATATGATAGATTACTGATTCACCCCCTCTTAGTAATCTTAGAACTTATAGCATTAACAATTGGTATCAGAGCCTAGGTCCTCTTTGTGGTAATCTTAACAACTTGGGAAAAAGATCCGATGATGAAGAAGGAAGGTCTTAAGTTCACAAAAGACAACTACACAATATGGATTGATAGGATGAAGATATATCTTTAAGACACAAGGCCACAGTTCTGGAATCATGTGGAAACAAAATATACAGTTCCTACCGGGACACTTACTATAGATCAATTGAAGGAGCAATGTGAGAATATGGAAGCATTGGAGGCTATTGTAAGTACTCTATCTGATATTGAATATATTGATGTACATGGACTTGAGACTGCTTATGAGGTTTGGGAAAAGTTAAAGATAATATATGGTGGAGACATACATGTGCAAAAACACATGGTAGATAGTTTGAAGGGAAAATATGATGACATGAAAATGGTGGAAGGTGAGAACATTGCTCAATATAGTCAAAGGATAAAGGAAGTAGTTGGTGATATCAAAGTTGCCGATGGTAACATTAAAGAAGGAGATATGGAAAATACAATTTTGAGAACCTTGCTACCTTCTTATTCCATTAGAGTTTCTTCTATACAAGAATTGAGGACATTTGATATTGTTTTTGTTGATGGATCGATTGGTAAGTTCATTGTTTTTGAATTAAGTAACTATGATAAAAATATGCCTAAAGTTGAAGCAAATTTTAAGGCCTCTTTTTCATTAGCATCAGAGAAGAAGGGAAAATAGACAAGTCACAAATTATCTTGCATGTCAATTTATTCCAGGGAACTTGAATCTATCTTGGATGAAGAAAAAAAGCAAGAAGAACTTGTAGTATTACTTGTAAGAAGACTACCTAGAGGTACTGGTAAGTATAAAGGCAAGCTACCTTTGAAATATTTTTCATGTAACAAGATAGGACATATTTATGCTAGGTTTCCTAATGGTGAACAAGAAGAGAGGATCAAAATATTCAAGGGAAAAGGAAAGAAACAATTCTATTTTGCAGCAGATGAAGGTGTGATTGATGAAGAATATGATAGCAATGATGAAGAAGTGATAGTGTTTTTTGTAGTCAAAGATGCAACTACTAAATATGAGAAGGCATTGGATCACACATGAAATATGGGAATGTATGGGTTATTGATAGTGGGTTCTTACATCACATGAACGATGACAAAAGTAAGTTCATAAAGCTAGGTGAATTTGATGGTGGTGTGCTCAGGTTTGGAATTAATACACCCTGCATGGTAAGAGGTAAAGGTTCAATCTATTTGAATGGTAAAATAAATATTGATGATGTCTATTGGGTTGAATGTCTTACATATAACTTGTTGAATTTTGGTCAGTTGAATAACAAAGGTTATCATTTAGAGTTCAAAGGAGGTATGTTCAGGATATTTGGAACCTCAAGAGATCTAGCTGCTACTGGGAAAAAAACTAAAGGTAACTTATACCATATGAATAATATTGTTAATATTTGTTTGGATTATAAGGTTGAAGATAGTTGGATTTGGAATATAAGGTTTTGTCATGTGAATTTTGATAATTTGATCAAGGTTAGTAAGTCAATTTTGTTAGGGAATTGCCACAAATTATAAAACGAGACAATGTAATGTGCAAGAATGTCAATTGGGTAAGATGACTTGTTCTACTTTTAGTAGTAAGTATTTTTCATGTTAAAATATATTGGATTTAGTACATATTGATCTTTGTGGACCTATGAGGAAAAAGAGTTATCACGGTGATAAGTATTTCATGTTGTTTCTTGATGACTATTAGAGAATGACGTGGGTGACATTCTTGAAGGATAAATATAAATATTTCTATAAGTGCAAAGTGTTCAAGGAACTTGTTAAGAATGAAATAAGTAAGATCTTTAAGTGTTTAAGATCATAAAGAGGATGATAGCTCACTTCTAAGGATTTCATTAAGTATTCTAAAGAAAATGGAATCAAGAGACAAATTTCAGCACCAAGGACTCCTCAACAAAATGAAATTGCAGAAAGGAGGAAAAACTATAGTTGATGCTGCTAGGACAATGATGATTCAAGGCTGGTTAGACACCTTATGAATTAAGGTATGGTCATACACCTAGTGTTAAATATTTCAAAGTTTTTGGTAGTAAATGCTATATCAAGATAGATGATTTCACAGGAAAGTTTGATCCTAAGAGTGATGAAGGTATTTTATTGGGATATTTTGCCAAAAGAAAGGCCTATAAGTGTTTCAATAAAAGGACTAACAAGATGATTGAAAGTACCTATGTGAAGGTAGAAAAATATTCAGAGAAATATGATGAAATAAGAAAGAAAGAATCAAAGAATGTCCAGGAGATTTTGTATGTGTAACCTGAAGTGCAAGATACAATTGAGAAGAACAATGAGGAAGAAGTGGTTCAACAGGAAGAAGATGCTCCTAGACCTAAATGGGTTATTCCAAGGTATGTAAAGATAAATCATTCTACTAATCAAATCAAAGGTGATAAAGATGTAGGTGTGCAAACAACAAGGAAAATTAGGGAAAGTACGTGTTTAATTTCAAAGTTTGATCCTAAGACCGTGAATGAAGCTTTGAAGAATGATGTTAGAAATATATGGAAGAGGAACTTGATTAGATTGAAAAGAATGACACATGGTCACTTTTTCCTAGATCAACATACAATAATGTGATTTGCACAAAGTATGTTTTCAAAAAAAAAAGTGAATGAAGATGGAGAAGTGATTCAAAATAAGGCAAGACTTGTGTGTAAGGTCTATGCACAAGAGGAAGGATTGGACTATGGAGAGACATTTTCTCTTGTGGAAAGAATTGAAGGGGTAATAATTTAACTTTCTTATGTTTCTTATAAGAAGTTTAATTTTTTTCAATTGGGTGTCAAATCATCTTTTCTTTAAGGGACTCTTGAAGAAGGGGTTTACATAGAGAAACCATATGGATTTTATTTGACTGAGAACAAGGACATGGTGTGCAAGATGCAAAATGAATTGTATGGACTCAAACAAGCACCTAGATCTTGGTATGAAAGATTATACTCTTATCTCATCAAGATTTATTTCATAAGAATAAGTGAAGATAGTAATGTGTACTTTAAGGTTGAAGGTGATAAGATACTATTAGTTGAAGTATTTTTGAATGACATGATCTTTGGAGGAAATGATGAGATGAGCTTGGTATTTGCAGAAGAGATGAAGAAAGAGTTTGAGATGTCAATGATAGGAGAAATTAAGTTCTTTATTGGATTGCATATTTCACAACTAAAGGATGGTATCTATATTAGTTAGTCCAAGTACATAAAGAAAGTACTAAATACCTTAGGAATGGAAGATTCCAAGCCAGTTGGAACCCCCATGGTGACTGGATCCAAGCTATCTAAGGATGATGAGTCAAGTGCAGTGGATGTAACTCTATACAGATATATGATTGGTAAGTTGCATTATGTTGTTCATAGTAGACCAGAGATTGCACAAGAAGTTGGAATAGTGGCCATATTTCAAGATAATCCTAAGGAATCTCACATGGTAGCAGTAAAAAGGATATTTAGGTACTTGAAAGGGACATAAGACTATGGTCTTTGGTATGCTCACAAAGGTGATTTATCTTTGATTTTTTTTACTAATGTGGATTGGGCAGGAAATATTTACGAAAAAAAGAGTACAAGTGGATGGGCATTCTTCCTAGGAGGAAGACTTGTGTCATGGAAAAGTAAGAAGAAAAATTGCATCCCCCAATCTATTGCAGAAGCTAAGTATGTAGCAGTAGCTATCAATTGTACACAAATTGCATCGATGAAGTAGATCCTAGAAGGTATCAAAGAGAAGGTAACTGAACCTATGACTATCTACTGTGATAATACAAGCGCACTCAATATTTCAAAAAATCTAGTAATGCATTCCAAGAATAAACATATTGCAATCAAGTTTTATTTCTTAAGAGAGAAAGTGTAGGAAAAGGTAGTCAAGTTGTTAATACAATTCTAATTACTGAGATGGGAGGGGTGAGTTAGTAGTCCACAAATTCACCTAATTAACTTCTTTAGAATTTATGCACCAAAAAATTTAATATTAACTAACATAAATAAAACTTTCATTGCACACATCCAAAAGTAATCAACCACACAATATAAATACCATATTTATCTCGTGGAAGCCCAAATGGGAAAAAAACATGGTGTGAGATGATACCCACAAAATATGTACTCTTTTGGAATACACCCTGTTAGGAGATTACCCTGTTAAAGGTTTACAAAAGACTATTAGATGCTACTCGATTAAGGGATTTTTCTTTAGATCTATTAGGATCTTTTCCCTGTTAGGAGAAGCCTTGTTACAGGACTTAGAACATTCAATTAGAATTCCACCTTGTTAGAGTATTAACAATAAAGATCTGTTAGGATCCACTTTGTTAAGGTATTTCACTGTTACAATGACTACAAAGCAACAAATAAAGTGATCTGTGAAATTCACACTACCTCTGCATAATCACATACTTTTAAGCTCTAAAATTCATCTTCATATTCTCTACTCTTCCATATATTAATCATACTTGATTCCTTTACTTTATCTCTCATCACATCCTTTTACTGTTTGCAATCAACTCTCTTTCCTCTTCTTCAACTTTTTTCACTATGTAGATTTACTTCCACTAGCTTAAAAAAACCCCTAGATCTGAGATATGAATGATCCAGATCATCTTAGGTAAGATAAAATGTATCTAACCACTCATAAAATGTTTTCCTCTGATCACGTCGGATTACACATAGATATTTGTTTGGTAGTTGAGCCATTTTCACAAACTCATTTGATCAAAAGAAACTTCTTGAAGAATCCACCTCAAACATATACCTCGAGCACTGTGATGTCAAATGTGTTCCACAAATCACAAAACTACCTTACTAATTCAAGAAAAACATCACTGATCATATTGACACTTTTAATTCCTTCACCAATCCACAAATCTCCATATCCTAGTTAAGAACTTTGTCTTGTTTACCTATTCATTCTGTTAATACCACTTCCAGTCAAATAAAATAGTTCTACTAGTCAACAATATGAGTCATGATCACAAACATAGTATCTTGACATTGTTTAAAATCATATCCTATGACCGCTCCACCAAATACTTTACCAATTTGAGATAGCATTCAAATCACTTAGAGTCTGTCATTGGCTATTTTTAGCAGTTACCCAGTTTGAGTTCAATCAAACATAACCAACTCAATTATTCATATCAAAATTTGTGATGATAAAGTTAACATCACAACACATGACATATACTTCCAATAGAATAGAAACATACCGAAACTCATGATTCACTTACACAATTTTTGGCAACATACTGAAAAAAATAAGTCAATTAGTTGCCATCAATGACAACCAAATAACAGATTCACCTGTCATTAAATCTGTACCAATCATCATCAATGCAATACTTAGCATCACTACATCAGTTATGCTAACACAAGTTGGAATATGTGCCAACTAAGGAGAAGTTAGCAAATATATTCACTAAACCATTACGTAAAGATACTTTTGAGTATATGAGAGATCAGTTAGGGGTTATTCCTCTACCTAAATGACACTAAGATGTTATTTTAAGCATCAATCCAGTGGACTCCTTGAATATCTTTCACTATTAGACTTATGTTAAAAGGGACTAATCCTTCAAGGATAAGTCAAAGGCAAAGGAAGATGTTGCAGCAAGAGGTGACCTATGTGGCACCTTTGGTATTGTTGTCAAAGGGAGAGAAGAACTAGATACAAACATTGGGGAGAAGATTTGATGGAGACTTTGAAGGAGAAGAACCATATGAAGACACAATAGAATAAGACCAGGAAGATCAAGACAAGAAGTTATTAGCTAATTGGGATAAATTTTTATCAGAGCAATGTGGTGTTGCCATCAATGCCAAAGGGGCAGATTGTTGGCATAACTGATACAAGAGCTTGATCGAGTATTGATTGGTACAAGTTTGATGACAAGAAGATCACTTATTGTGTTGTCATTGATGTAAACTTGGTATTGTATTTGTTTATAGTGCTCTCGATGTGCTACTAAGTATTTGTGCAAATGAATTCTGTGTTGTAGTAGTAATTGGAGTGTGTGATCATTGTTGGAGACTAAGGGATGGATTTAGATGCATTCTGTATGATTTTGTATGCTAGAAACAACAATGGATCAAGTTATGATTGATTGAAGAGAAACAAGACAGACAATAGAAAAGATAGTGATAGACAGTGAATTATTTGACTGTTCTATCAAATAAGTATGGATCCAAGTGTTGTGGTCATGATATGATTATCTTGACTAGGGAATTTCATTGATGCTATGATCTCTATAGGATTGGAATACTACAAGGTATCATTTCAGTTGATAGAAGATCATTTTTTGCAAGATAGAAAAATGTTTTAACTAGTTTGAAGAGTTGGTGTTAGATCAGTGAGCGATGATGATGCGATTAGTTTTGGGGGATTTTTTTGTGATCTGGGTGTTAAGGTGATGTGGCATAATAGATTTTTAATGATGATTTTCTATTTCATTGTTCAAGGTGATCAAATCTATCAAGTTTTGGAAGTGTGTCAGGGAAGTCAAATAAAGTTTGACTGTTCTTGTTTTAAATCGATGTGCAATGAATCTTGTGGCTGACCTAAACTTGTAATAAATTTTTCTATATTTGTATTACGTTTTAGGGTTTAAGGATTGAGCGAGAATGATTGTAATAAATAAAATTCAAATGTAATACATTTTTTAAGGTGGTTAATGCTCTAATGAAAATTTAATGTATTTATATGTAAGATGATGAATTATGTAAGTGTAGATCGTGAATGCAAAGGTGTGGTCGAGTGAAGAGTAAATATTGTCTGCAATAAGTAGAAGTGTTGTGCTTAATTGGATCTAACAAGCAGAGGAGGAGTGTTACACCCAGATCATTGTACTTGTTGAATTCTACTCCAAGAAAATATCTTAACCGGGTAGATACTAATAGGTCTTGATCAATAAATCCTTTAACCAGGTGACTCTTTAATTAGGGTTTAAATAATTTAACAATATTACTCCTAACATGATAAATCTCCTAACAGGGCTAGAGGAAAATCCCTTGACCGAGTGACTCCTAACAGGGTCTGCTCCTAACAAGGCATCATTATAAGCTCCTAACTGGGCTAGGCATTTAACAGGACACATTTTAGAAGAGTGCAATATTTTTGGGTACCAATTCCCACCATAGTTTTTCCCTCTAACCAAAGGTTTCTATGATAAAAATGCTGGTATCACTTTTTTGAATGTTTATTTAGGCACTTTGTTTATTGTTGCATAAGGTTTAAAGTTGATGAATGTTGTTAATGTGTTGAATGAATTGTGAAAATTTCTAATCTGATAGATTACTGATTCACCACCCCCTCTTAGTAATCTTGGACCTTATAGTATTAACAAATTCCATATCATCAACATATAAAACATGTAACATTTAACCATAATCTCCAAGTACAATACCCTCCATGTAGACACCTAGAGGCTCCTACCACATAGGTAATGTCAAATATAAAGATAATCAATATATCAAAAGATCCACTAATAGAAAATATAGAAAGTTTAATTGTAACCATGTAGCATCAAGGAACATCCATAATAATATGCATAATATGTAAACCAATCACTTGCAAGAAAAAATCTCATACTAGGTCTTTAATGCTCTCCCATGTTTTCCAAAACCAACAAAGGAAAGAGATACTAAAAACTTAATGCTATATCCAACATAAGAACACATAAACACAATTTAGTAATAACATAGCAGTATCTAACTGCAAATCCAAAATGATGTGAAGTCTAACATATAGGAAGATAACCAAGACTATAAAGAGAAATACTACAAATCAAAACCTATAATGCCCTTCTATGTACACCTCTAAATGTCACCTATGTCAAGTATGGTCTCCTTCATAAAATTGAATTTAGGAAGCCATAAAAACACACAAAACCATTCAATATATTAGACCAAACAAATATTTATATCATATAATCAACATGTACGTAAGCCTTGCATAGCCAAGAAGATCAATCTAACACCATCCCAATCCTATGAATAAGCCCACTAAACCATCTACCAAACTCAAATATGAATGAATGTGGCGCATAGTGCACAATAAGAAGTGCTCCCTTCAATTTGATTAGTGCTCCCAACTTCTGAAATCCTTCAATAGGATGTATGAACTTCCCATACACAACTCCAAATCTTTGAATCCCTGTCACACAAGGTGATCCCTTCCTGACTTGTTCTACTTCAAGAATTCAAGTTCCTATAGACAATCTCTCCAAACTAGCCCCAACATGGAATATTGGTTCAACCCAATCCCAAAATATTACTGATGGTTTTAACCTTTCAAAATAATCCTAAGGATTGACTTTCCACAATCACTTAGCCTTTCCAAATCCTTAACATGAAAATCTTAGAATTTGACCTTAATCCTACTAGGTCTCTAAACAAAGTTTCTTCTTTCAAATTGGGTAGTAAAATTGGGACAAAGCCTATTATATTTTGGTTTTAGGATCCCCCAACATGATCCTTACAAACCCCAAAGCAACAGACACCAACCCTACTCCTGCACTCTCAAGCTTTAACAATGGCACTCTAGCCTAATTGATCAATTTAGACTAGGGTCTGATGGAATGGCTCAAGAATGGGAACATAAAATTGATGCAGTCACTTGGTGGTCTTCTATAGAATTAAAATGGTTGGAAAACTTCACCAACTTGGACCCATAACACCCTTCAACTTCTTCTGCACACAATCTTGCTCTGCACTGGCTAAATACATGACAAATATTTAGCCTAGGGCATCAACATATAAGAACCTGATGAAATCCCACACCTTAGATCCTTTGGGATATCAAATTACATTTCCTTAAATTGTATTTCACCAAGGGGCATCAAATTCCATTAGTGAAAATACAAGTTAGGGCCACATCTTCATCACAAACCTCAATTACTGAGGGTTTACGACCTGCAACAACATAAATCTCTCTAACTTGCACAAATCAAAACCAAATTAACTCAAACCAAATGATACATAAATTAGATTCATCAAAAAACATTTAAATTCCAATTTATCACAAGTTTCAATCCGTACACGACCGTACAATGAAGAAATACTTAGAAAATTGTGGGTTTTTCATTAAAAATTACTTCAGAATGTGTCATGTTTGAATCTCTCAATTTGAAAGGATTATTACATCTTAAATATCACCCCTCAACTGATCAAACCAATTAAAATATGGTTGTGACCGTTAGGATCAGAGTTGCAACATTTCGAGCAACTTTTTGAAAAGTTGCTTGAGCAACATTTTCAATATTGACAACATTTTGTCAATTTCTAACAACATTGTTATTAATTCATCCCACTAAGTTGGGAATGACTCAAAAAACCTAGGAAAGATTTTAAATGTCTTAACAAGACCTAAGAAACCCTTTTGCAACCTCTGAGACAGAATGCATTAAAAACTCCTAAAGCATGTCCAGTGAACTAAGGAAACTTTTGATTTATAAATGTATCAAAAGATCCTTGTCTGTTCGTGTGTAAATGGGTACCTGTCGGAATGGACACAAAAACTCAATAGATCATTATATTAGCATCATGGGGTTAGTGAAAACATGAAAAAGCATAGGAACCCACTAAAATCGACCTATTTCCTTCTAACTAGAAAGAGTGTAATTAGTTGCATATTAGCCCTCAGAATATGCTCCAAATCAGTGACCAATACTATCCTAGCATGAAGGATTTAATTGAAAAGCAAGCTAAATGATGTAAAAGCATGCATTTTAACTAGAAAAGAGGAAATAACAATGATAAACTAGCATGAGATGAAATAGCATGTAATTCTAGAATGAAAATGGCAGCATAACAATGTAATTCTAATCTTGAGTGAAGGCTTATTTGCTCTCAAAACAGGCTTCTATTTATAGAAGAATGGGAGAGAGAGGGGGGGACAAGGTTCATTTATGAATCTGAAGACCCAATAAATGAACATGGTTGAGCTATTAATGCCTAAGGCATTAATAAGGCATGGGAGAGACATGGGCTTGAGGTCTTCATATTAATGAAGGCATTAATAAGGCATGTGGGGGTGTAAGAAGGTGGCTTGAGAAAGTGGACCTTAAGGAGGGTCAAGCTTGAGAAAATGGACTTTCTCAAGTGGGTGGAGTTGCTAAGCATTCCTTAATGGATTGTGACAACATTAGGAGGTGGGTTAGAGAAGAATTTAGGATTAGGATTAGATTAGCATGGGTGAATGGGGTGAGAAGGGTTAGAACCCAGGGTAGAAGTGGTTGAGATGGGTTAGGTTGGGGTTTAG
>MU224948.1:1093284-1137427 GCA_018584345.1 Thuja plicata
GACATTAAATTGATTAAAAGAATTATGCCAAGCAGTAACAGGGTCGTTTGGACATAAATCAAGGGTATGATCACACTTAGGGAAAATAGGGTCTATAGTTGCGACAGACCGAATTCAGGTGGTTACAGTCCACACAAGATTGACCAAACACACTCCCACTAGGATGGTTCCAGACTAATCCCTTATTACAATTGAAAGCAAAAAATTAAAAATGTGACAGAGGACTTAGGTGTCCTGCACCATGCTACCCATGACAGAAAACCTCAAGTCCCATTGAGTTAGAGAGAAGAAAATGTGAATCCACCTTTCTCAATGGCTTCCTTATTCATCCAAGTAGCATCCTCCAGTGTCTTATTCTTCCATTGCACCAGGTATTCATAGTATGTCTTCCTTCTAGTTTGTTTAGACACCCTTGTTTCCAAAATACAGTCAATCTCCAAAGGAGTAGAATTAGGAATGTCTTTCAATAACTCCTCTTGTTGAGAGCTTGACTCACCTACAACAAACACATCATCTACAACACCCTTGTAAGAATAGAGGTAAGCAATATTAAAAATAGGTGATAAATGAATATAGGGAGGTAAATCAATTTAATAAGCATTTGAACCACATTTCTTAAGGATCTTGTATGGGCCAATTTTATTCACCATCAACTTAGTGTATCTGTCTTTAGGAATCCTTTCCTTCCTCAAGTGGACCATGACTAAGTCACCAACCTAGAAATGTAACTCGATTCTCTTCTTATCAGCATGTTCTTTATATTTGACAGAGGTATGCTGCAGTCTAGACTGAACTTTCTCATGAATGTCTTTCATTACTGTCACAAAATATTTTGCAAGAGCACTAGGATTCTCCATATCACTAACATCCATCAATTCCAAGACACCTCTTGGGTATACACCATAAACAATTTGAAAAGGAGTTCTCCCTATACTTCTATTAACAGAGTCCTTATAGGAGAATTAAGCCTATGCAAGAATGGAGTCCCAACTGGAACCATGGTCTTGGGTAAGACATCTTAACAAGTTTCCAAGTGACCTATTGATCACTTCAGTCTATCCATAAGATTGGGGGTGATATGTTGATGACAAGAAAACATTTGTACCTAACTTCTTCCATAGGGTCCTCCAAAAGTGACCAAGGAACTTAGGGTATCTATCTGAGATTATAGACATTGGTAGACCATGTAATCTGACAACTTCCTTGAAAAACAACCCTGCAATATGAGAGGCATCATGTGTGGTTCTACATGGGATAAAGTGAGCCATTTTGGAGAATCTATCTGCAACAACAAAAACACTGTCATGACCAAATTTTGTCTTGGTAAGTCCAAGGAAAAATTCCGTGCTAATAGAATCCAAAGGTTTTGATGGAATTGGAAGTGGAGTATAAATCCCTGCATTAGAAGTATGGCCTTTAGATCTTTATCAAGCCAAACAAGTCTCAAAAAACCTTCTGACATCAGTCTGCAACCGTGGCCAAAAGTAGAATCTTCTAACCAACTCCAATGTCTTATCCACCCCACAATGTCATGCAAGACTACCAAAATTCTTCTCTTTGACAATATTTTCCCTCTTAGAACTTTTAGGGACACAAAGTAACCCTCCTTTGAAAAAAGACCATCTTGGATCATAAATTCTGAAAATTCAGTATGATATCTTTCAAACATGTCTACACAAACCTTATAAACTTCCTAGATGTCATCAAAACTTGCATACATGTCTTTCATGGCTGAGATCCCTACACTTTCTAACTTCATAGCTTGTACTGTTAGATTCCTCCTACTTAAGGAATCAAAAACCTTATTAGTAATACTGTTTTTATGTTTAATATTGAAAGTTTAGGATTGCAAAAATTCCATCCACTTAACATGTCTATGATGAAGCTTCTCTTGCCTATTAAAAAAACTTAATGCATGATTATTAGTGAAGACAATAAATTCTTGAGACAACAAGTAGTGGCACCATTTCCTCAAATATTGAACCATAGTATACATTTCAAGGTCATATGTGGAGTAATTTTGTTTGGATTCATTCAGTTTTTCACTGAAGAAAGCACCCGGCCTTCCATATCTACTAAGGACACCCCATATAGCCTTGTTACTTGCATCACATTCCACCACAAAAACCTTATGAAAATCATGTAACATAAGGGCTGGTTGTTCTACAATTTTCTTCTTTAGGACTTCAAAAGAGTCATTTGCTTCACTAGTCCACACAAAGACACATTTCCTACCACCTTTTATTGTATTGATTATAGGAGCACAAACACCACTGAAATTTCTTATAAATTTCCTATAAAAACTGCATAAACCATGGAAACTTTTTACCTCTGATCCTGAAGTAGATGGTGGCCGATAGATTCTACCTTTGTTGGATCCATTTTCAAACTGCCTTTGGATATCAAAAACCCCAAAAACACCACTTCTTCTTGCAAGAATAAACACTTATCAATGTTTATCTTTAAAATTTCTTTATGGAGTTTCTTAAGGACCAAATCAAGATGATGAATATGCTCTTCCCTGCTGCTGCTAAAAATCAGTATGTCATCCAAGTAGACTACAACAAATTTGTGAAGAAAAGGCTTCAATACCTCATTCATCAAGCACATAAAGGTGCTTGAGGAATTAGATAAGACAAAAGGCATGAATAAACATTCAAATAATCCTTCATTAGTATTAAATGAATATTTCCATTCATCCCCCTCTGTAATCCTTATTTGGTGATAACCACTTTTTAAATCAATTTTGGAATAGAACTTAGCCCCTCCTAAGAAATCCATAAGGTCGTCCATTCTTGGGATTGGGAAACTGTATCTAATAGTGATCCTATTGATGGCTCTGGAGTCAGTACACAATCTCCAAGAGCCCTCCTTTTTAGGTGCAAGTACTATAGGTACAGAACATGGACTTATTCTCTTCCTAATGAACCCTTTCTCCAAAAGACTTTGTATTTGTCTAGCCACTTCTACATTTTTTTTGGTGTGAGTTTATAAGCAGCCTTGTTAGGTAAGGTAGCCCCTGGTATTAAGTTAATACAATGACTGATTTCCCTCTTAGGTGGAAAAGATTCATTACTACTATATGCTACAATACCTTTGTATTTATCCAGCAAATCTGCTACCTCTTTAGGACCAACACTCCTTAGGGTCTCCTGACATGGTTTCTCTCTTCTTTGGGTATTCTCCTTAGGCTTAACCACAATAGAAAAGCATGGTACCTTATCCTCCTTAAGGACCTTTAGGAATTAATTTTCTCCTACCATTATTATACTACTAGTTAAGACCTTATCCTTGGTTTCCTCTAACAAAGGTGTCATTATGAAACTCTCCCCACCCTTGGTCAAAGTGAACAGATTAGTCTTACCATCATGTTTAGAATTAGTGTCATATTTCCAAGGTCTCCCTAAAAGGAGATGGAAAATATCCATGGCTACTATATCACATATCACCTTATCTTTGTACTCCCCTATTTGAAAATCAACCCAACATTGCTCATTGATCAAAGTTTGTTGTTCTTTACTCAACCAAGAAACCTTATAAGGAGTAGGGTGTCATATTCTTTTCAAACCAAGTTTATTTACCATTTCAATTGAAGCCAAATTCTCAGTTGAGCTAGAGTCTTCTATTACCTTGCATACCTTTCCCTTGACTTTGCATGTAGTCTTGAAGATAGACTTTCTTCGAGGAGGATCCTTGCTGATTGGCATCAAAAGAGACCTGTTGAACATCAAACATTCTCCACTCTCTCTATCAACATTCTTGGAAGAAGTGGTAGTATGGTATGATGTGGTTCTTTGACAATCCTCTTCATGGGTCAGTTGTACCCTCCTTTCTCCATTCTTCTTCTTCTTACCTTAATCCTACTAGGTCTCTAAACAAAGTTTCTTCTTTAAAATTGGGTTGTGAACATGGGACCAAGCCTATTAAATGTTGGTTTTAGGATCCCCCAACATGATCCTTACAAATCCCAAAGCAAAAGACACCAACCCTACTCCAACACTCTCAAACTATCAGAATGACATTCTAGCCTAATTGATCAATTTAGACTAGGGTCTAATGGAATGGATCAAGAATGGGAACATAAAATTGATGCAGTCACTTGGTGGCCTTCTATAGACTTCAGATGGCTGGAAACCTTCATCAAATTGGACCCATAACACCCTTAAACTATTTCTGCACGCAATCTTTCTCTGCACTGGCTAAATACATGACAAATATTTAGCCTAGGGCATCAACATAGAAGCACCCGATGAAATCCCGCACCTCTGAGCCTTTGGCATATTAAATTACATTTCCTTAAATTGTATTTCACCAAGGGGCATCAAATTCCACTCATGAAAATACAAGTTAGGGCCACATCTTCATCACAAACCCCAATTACTAAGGGTTTCAGACCTACAACAATATAAATCTCTCTAACTTGCACAAATAAAAACCAAATTAACTCAAACCAAATGCTATAGAAAGTAGATTCATTAAAAAATGCTGCAATTTCAATTGATCACAAGGTTAAATCTGTACATGACCATACAATGAGGAAATGCTCATAAAACTGTAGTTTTTTCATTAAAAATTACTTCAGAATGTGTCCTGACTGAATCTCTTGATTTGACGGGCTTCTTACATCTTAAATATCTCCCCTCAACTGATCCAACCAATTCAAATATGGTTGTGACCATTGGGATTAGAATTGCAACATTTCGAGCAACTTTTTGAAAAGTTGCTTGAACAACATTTTCAATATTGACAATGTTTTGTCAATTTCTAAAAGCATTGTTAGTAGTGCATCCCACTAAGTTGGGAAATAATCAAAACACCTAAGAAATATGTAAAATTTCTTTAAAAGACCTAAGAAACCCTTCTGCAATCTTTGAGATATAATGCATTAAAAACTCCTAAAGCATGTGCAATGAACTAAGGAAACTTTTGACTTATAAATGTATCAGGAGATCCTTGTCCACACAAGATTGACCAAACACACACCTACAAGGATGGTTCCAAGACTCATCCATTATTATAATTGAAAGAAAAAAATTAAAAATGTGACAGAGGACTTAGGTGCTCTGCACCAGAATGCCATCATAATAACAACTTAATTCACAAGGAGATAAATAATGCAAAACATCTCTGAAACTAAGTCCTATGGAGCTAACCATCTATCCATATCTATGAAAGATAAGTATGAAACATGATGCACAAGAAAGAAATAATGAGAAATACCTCTCAAGTAGTAAAGCATTGAGTAGACCAAGAATGGGGAATGAGAATAATAATAAAGATATCCAAGTCACTATGACTCATCCAAGAACACTCTCCTCTCAAGTCCATACAAGGTGAATGCCCCAGTATTCTTGCTAAAACCATCAATTATTTCAACAAATATCTATAATCATAAGAGAATATCAACATTACCCAAGTCTCCAAGTATCCACGAGTACCTATAACTAATAAATCCACGCTGAATTCCAAATGAAAAATAGCACCATTATGAAGTAATCAATTGATTGATCATACACCCAATGTAAAGAGAACTAAACCATGATTAATGTCAAAGCTCCAACTATAAAATCAAGAACATAAGCATGAAAAAATGAACTAGCCATATCCTCCTAAAAAATAAACATCAAAACATGCTCCATATAAACATATAAAATTAACCATATCATGCTAAAACTCTAATCATGTAATCAAGAGTATACAACGACATAATAATAAATGATCGTATCAAACACAGATAACATGTCAAATGAAAGAACATCATAGCCCAATCTAGGACCCCTTGATTCCTCCAAAATGTCAACATATTGGATTGCCATGGACATAACCATCTCCTACTAGTGAACAAACAAATGTAAAAGTCCCTTCTATAATGAAAATCTAAGGCATCCTCCAACATCTGCAACACTAAAGGAGATCATCCACCATCCAATGGTGAATCCATATTATTTCCAATAACTCTCACTAAATTGTGATATTGAGTCACACATGGCATCATAATAACCATCTCTCAAATGAATTTTAGTAACATCAAGCAAAATCAAGATCTCCAAACTAATAATATGCATACAAACACCAATCAGAAATCAATCCTACACCACCAACTCATTACTGTCAAAATCTCCCACTAAAAAGTGTAATCAATAAATAACAAAGCTATCATGACATTGTGATTAACTATATGCTATAAGTACCAAAACTAAATATCCAAGTACCACAACCATAATAACTATCCTCTCATCTCAAAACAAGTAGACCAATACATTAATGACCACAAACAAGGAAAACTAGCAAAGTCTACATCAACATTGAATCAAATTTGGTGGATATAGACAATCCACAATTGATTCATCCCATTGCAACTGAATAGGTTGTCAACTCACACAACTGTATAACTCGTAGGTTAGACACTGAAACATGAAAACTCATCATCTACAACAAATTGAGATATCAAAGGGAGTAATAATGTAAACCACATGACTCAAACACCAAATCAACATTCGATCTATTTTTCCAAACAAGTCTAGAACTAAGTACTAAAGTCAAGGAACTAGCAAGCACTAGGGAGATAAGAAACAACCTCCTAACATCAAACCAAATCACTACCAATAACCACAAGCATGATTATGCCATGTCATTACAAAATATGTACCTTCATACCTATGATACCATAATTAATACCAATGTTGTACCTACACTCAATTATTACCCACATGAGACTCCAAGCCTCAAACCATGTTCTCAAACTGAAGACAACCTGTGAACTTGTCACCATCAAGGCCCAATTTTTGAAAACACTTGTAAACCTATACTAGGAAGCACCAAATTTGATAATAAGATATATCATCATAAATATCTCATTAAAACATGTAGTCCCTCAAGGTTTCACCTCTCAACTCATCTAGATGCACTTAGGCTTGCACCTCGAATGTAGGGAACTAACAAGTAAAACAAACAAGTACACAACTCTTCATAAGCATCAAACTAATTAAGTAGTAGCTCTAAAGAAAAATAAACTAAATATGTTCTCTAACATCTACTCAAAATAAAAAAATCAGGCTTCGTATGCAAACATTATGACCAAAATAATGAAAAGGAGAACATCCAACTTCCAAGATCCAAAAATATTATAAAATACAAAAATCATATAATCAAACCAATACCATCTTCTAGTGCTCAAAATCATATTTCCAACGAGTATAAGAAGTTAAAAACCTAACATTTTGGATGAAAGTTTTTCTCCCTTGAAGTAAAACAACCAATTTGTCCATGTAGATAACTCCAAAGTGCATCCCACATTTGTTCAATTTTAATTTTCAAAATAAATTTGAAAATCCTCTTCTTATAAAGGAGTAACATCCTTTCAAAAGATTCATTTAATTTTTTTAAATTAAAACATTTAATGTGGGAAGAGGGGTGCTTTTTTAATAGTGAATAAAAAATTTAATGTCTTGATTAAAATATTTAATAAAATTGCATCAACATTTTCAATTTTTTACATGACAGTTTTTTTTTTTAGTTTTTAGTTTTTAAAAGTGGCATATAAAAAGTTAAACATTTATTAAATAGGGAAATTTTTATTTTTCAACTTGCAGGCCTATGATGGGGCATTTTGTATTTTTTATTTTTACTTTGTAGATTAAAATACTACTTTTTTGTATTTTATTCAACTTTGTTCAAATGGGGTCAAACTATATATCAAAATCTATCGCTCATCTGACCTGAATCCAATGGTGAAGTCTATTTTTTCTTAGGATGACATTTTGTAAAACATCCCCCAAAAACCATTCATTTAAATGTATATCCAAAAAATTATTTAACCAAAAAAAATTCAAACCCCAAATTTGCAAACAACCCATCATAATGGAACATCCAAAAACATCAGATCTATAATTAAAAAAAGTTCAAACCCTCATATATTTCCATCCCTTTTATTCTTTTATGTATTCCATAGGTTCAACTCATAGGATTGTAAAACCAAAACTATGGCTCTGATACCACTTGTAAGGAAACTTGCAACCATACAATGACAATTTCCACACAACCCACATGATACTCAATCAAATGAGTACTCAAAATCTACATGCAAGAGAATAGACAACATACCCACAAAATATGATACAAGATTATACCCTGGGAAAACCCTCATGAGAAAAAACCCAACCTCCAAATTCATTCATCGTTGATTGTTATTTTGTAATGGAACATTACAATGCATACATGAAAGCCTTCGAAACCCCAACTATCAACAATAAATCCATGTGAACAAGCATGTAACTACACATCCCACGCCATACTTATGACCTTCACAAATTCTCAACCTAGCTTGCCTCAACAATTACCCTTGCGGTTTCTTTAATAGAAACAAGCTCCCACAAAAGCACTAAGTGGTATTACATAAACCATGTGCAAAAACCATGTGCTACCTAATCCATAAAACCCACATTTGATATTGGGTACTTTATTAATTTACTTTCCCCAATATTCAATAATTACAAGAATATAACATTACAATGTTACAATATAACATCAAGTGGCCCTAAGAATATTTCAAAGGAATCTATAGATGTTGCACATCTATCTAGGTGCTTCTAGGTGCAACATATATAATTAAAAAAAATACAGTTATAAACATTATTATGCAGTTATAAAAATATAGTTATAAACATTAAAAATACAGTAGAAGTATTATTTTTAGAGAAATTAACCCCCCTTCTGTTAGTTTATATCATGAAAAAAATAGAAAGGAAGATGCAATCCAAATTACTTCTAGAAGTAAAAAAATGAATTGAGGCTCCTAGATAAAATAGAAGTTGAGAAGATCTCATTAAGCTCTAAATATTCACAATAGAAGGAATAACCTCTAACTCATCTTGTTAGAAGGTCTACAAGGCATCAACAACTACCTACTATGAATTCATGTGATGATTGGAGATGTATTTTTGCTTTGAATACTAGCATGGATGAACCTAGATCTGTATAAGAGGCATTAGGTAAGAATGATGTAGAATTCTAGAAAATGGATATGGGTGAAGAAATGGTAGCTTTGAAAAATAATGATACATAGAATCTTGTACCGTTACCTAAAGGACAAAAACCTGTTGGTTGCAATAGCTTTTCAAGAAAATATTGGTTCAGATGGAAGCATTGAGAAGTAAGTGAGATTGGCTACGAAATGCTACTATTAGGTTTAGGGTGTTGATTATGGTGAAATATTTTCTCCTGTTGCAAACATGACATCTATTATATTTCTTCTTTCTATTATTATTGCTTATGATTTAGAGGTTGACCAAATGGATCTGAAAACTAATTTATTTCATGGTGATTTGGAGGAGGATATCTCTATTACACATCCAAAGCACTTCCTGGTAAAAGATAAAGAAAACTTGGTTTGTAAATTGAAGAAAAATTTGTATGGCCTCAAGTAGAGTCTTAGGTGTAAAACTAGAAATCTGACACATATGTATTGAGTTTGGGATTTGAGCGTTCTAAATTAGATCACTATGTTTATTATCAATTTGATGGTGATCATTTCCTATACATTTCATTATATGTTGATGATATGTTGTTCATTGGTAAAGAGAAAGGTATAATTGTAGAACTAAAGTCTTATCTTTTTGCTAAATATGAAATGAAAGATCTCGGCTTGATTAAACACATTCTTGGATAAAAATTAGAAGTGATAGAGTGAATATAAAGCTATGGTTAGACCAGACTAAGTATGTGAACTCAATTTTACAGAGGTTTAACATGTATGATTTAAGGCTATTATGTGTTACTATTGAAGTTGGAACAAAGTTGTCTATTTTATATTTTCCTACATACCCATTAGAGATGGAAGACATGAGAAGAGTACCTTACCGGAGTGAAATGAGAATTTTTATGTATGCTATGGTTTGTACTAGATTATACTTTTCCCAAGAATTGGGAGTTCTTTCTAGATATATGTCTAATCTTGATAAAGTTGATTGGGATGTAAATAAAGTCTCAGGATATTTGAAGGGTACCTCAGAGTATTATTTTTGTTATCATGGTATTATGACGGGAGACAAAAATTTCCTTGATATTCATGGTTATGTGGATTTAGATTAGATAGATGATATTAATAGTAGAACATTCACAAGTGTTTATGTGTTTACCTTATTTGGTGGTGCAATTAGTTGGATGAGTAAGAAACATGATGTGGTTGCTTTGTCCACTATTGAAGATGGGTATATAGAAACTCCTCATGCTTCTAAATAAGTTTTTTAGCTTAAGAGATTGTGTCTGGATATTGAAATAAAACAAGGAGCAATGATAATTTATTAAGACAATCAAAGCGTGGTGCAAGATCACCTTGTTCTCTAAATGCTTTCAAAGGAAAATTTGTAGAAATTTGATTTTCAAATTTAAAAGAATTATAAGGTCTTGGGAATTCATAAATAATGTACTTGAAGTCTCAAAATGGGTCTCTAGGTGGTCAAACAATGAAAAATGTTAAAAAAAATTGTAAAAATTGCAAAGTTGTCAAATTGTAATCATGCGAAAATTGCGAATTTTTGGAAGATGAAAGGTCATTTTGATGTGAGAAGTTCAAAAAGTAGTTTTAGTCAGTTTAGGAAGTTGCTTGATTATTTAAAAGGACAAGGGAAGAAATTTGGAGTTTGGGGAAGAGTGGAAGGAGAAAACACAATGTAATACAAATAAACTTTTGTAATTTTCCGTGGCTTCTTCGTTTCAATCATTTCCCTTTTGTATATATGGATTGAAACTAATTGAAAATTGATTGTATTGGATTTTATTGTGTTTCTACTCTGATGGGTTGGTCAATTGGAGAATTTGGGGGTGATTGTTGTTGAATTGATTGAAGAAAATAAGAAGACAATCCTCAAATTTATGGGTTTTCTTTCCAGAAAATTTGTTGTTATTTCATGTTGTGTGGATCTGTATTATTATATCTAGTTTCAAGATATACATGGCTTGAAAGAGAGATGAGTTAAATTTCCTTTTCAGGTGGTTTGGGTAATTTTCTAAAGAGAGGAGAAAGTTAGAGCATTTTTTGTGCAAATTGTTTTGTTCAGGAATGAGGGTTACCAATTTTTGTAAAAAGGTCATAAATTCATTTTAAACCGTTGGATCTTCATAAAATTTGGAATAAATACCTGTAATAGACTCATCTATAATTTCACTAAAGAAATCTTGTTCATTATGTGTTTTGAAAAAGTTATGTATGACTGTTTCACTATCTCAGATTGAAAACCAACCCTTATTAACCCTGAAATCTGGTTACCAGTCAATTATTGACCAGATTGTTCCAAAGTGACATAATTCCATTCCAAGGTATGTCATGCCAGCCCAAAATGGGTATCTAGATCAGGTTTCATTTTGTGTCCAAGGTCAATGGTTCAAAAGTTGTTTTCCACAAATTGTTTGGATAGGGCTAGTAGGACTAGGAACACTCAAAGAAGGAAGTGACCTTTGTGGTTGTCCAAACTTAATACCAATATGGTTTCCTTTAATGTTTAAACCAACCAAGGATAAATTCCCTATGGTATGGTGTATGGTTTATTAAATTTGTCCCGTGTAACCTTGTTTGTGTGACCACTTGTCACCTTGGAGAATTGGTCATGAGTTCCACTTGTAAGATCAAGTTGTTTGTCCATTTTGAAATGTGTTGATCTGATTTGCATCCACCATGTATCCTCTACATCAGAGTTCCATCTTCCTAGTTAAGAAACCAACATTTCATGCCAGGACCAGGCACATTGATGCTCGATACTATTTTGTCATAGATATGGTCAAGGATGGCATGGTGGAGCTGGTTAAGGTAGAGACTTTGATGAAGGTTTCATATTTTTTAACTAAGGTTTTGGGCATAGAGAAATTTAGATGGTGTATGGATTCTATGGGTCTTATGTCCTCTAGAAATTGAAAGGTGATGTAGATACCACCTTTTCTATTTCAACATGTTTTCCAACTAGGAGATTGTTGGGAAAATGTGTCTTAATCTTGAATTTACATATGGTTATTATTTATTATACCATCCTAAAAAGTAAGCACTTAATTTGTGCTCATTTTGGGACCATTTTGAGCCTACTTTAGTGTATTTCTTATGGTAGGACCTCATATTTCACCTAAATGCATATTTAATTCAAATATAGGTCCTTCTCCCTCAATCTTGTTTTAATGAGGTTGACTCTAACTTCCATGCTCGATTTCCCATTTTTCCATCCAACCACATAATTCATTTTCCCCCTAGGGTCTATACATGCATTTTTGGATTTTGGGATTAACCCTGATCTCTTAGCAAGATATGATTTTAATCACCACTTCTAAGCACACTCCTCAACATCTCAGGAGAATTTGAGACATTTTTACCTAGACCAGGTCGGCCAAGTCGACCTTTTCCAGGACTAGGTCGGGCAGTTCGACCTTGTCCAGGACTAGGTTGGCCAAGTCAACCTTATTTTAGTGTTTTGTGCTCAAAATTGTCCTAGAGCCCAATAATGGGATTCTCTTCCAGGGTTTCAAATTAAATTTGAATTGGATAAAATTTTAGCTCTGAAATGTGTATAAAAGGGGACCTCTTCCTTTGATTTTTCATAGAGATACATACATAATCTATATACACATACATGCGAGCTATCATACATTCATTATGCATTCAAGAGATCAAAGTGAAAAAAATCATCTATTGGTGAAGACATCCATCATCAAGCATTCAAGAATTTAAAGTCTTCATTTCCATCATGCATGAAAGGAATTTGATTTCATAGATATATCTTATTTTCCCCATTGAAGGCTAAGAAAAGGAATTTGTAATCGAGGGAGATCTCTCTCTCTCTCTCTCTCTCTCTCTCTCTCTCTCTCTCTCTCTCTCTCTCTCTCTCNGAGAGATCTCTCTCTCTCTCTCTCTCTCTCTCTCTCTCTCTCTCTCTCTCTCTCTCTCTCTCTCTCTCTCTCTCTTCAATCCAACATTGTGGTGAATTACAACATCTAATACATGTAGTTTTTTCTTATATGACTTCATTTTTTTTTTATATTGAGTCAAATCTATTGTATCAATATATTTGATCAAGTCCTAAGAGACATTTGCATCTACATGGTATGATATATTCTATTGCTTAGATCTAATATTTTCTATATGACATCAATTCCTCTATTTCATTTCAAGGTTGATTCCTAAACAGGGGTTTGAGTGGAGGTAAATCCCTCCCCTTAACCTTCTTCCTCTTATTTTATGTGTGTAGGAACAGTTTCGAGAGTTGCGGATCCAAATTCGGGTCTCAGAACCTATTGTAAATCCTCAAAAATTTACATCAGATTAGGACTTGAAAGGACTAGGTCAACTTTTACTACCTTGTCCAAGAATAGGCCGACTTTCTTGACCTTGTCCTCCACTTTCTAGCTTAAATTTACATGGTAGATAGTTATAGACATCAGAGTCCCATATCTAGAATTACACTTGATTATGACATCCCGGTGACAGTCAAATTTAGATCTGAAGGTCATTTTTTTCCTCTTCTAACTTCAAGGTGAGCCAATTTTATCTATTTTCCTTTGCACTTACTTTTATAGACTAGATCTATATTTCCTTATCATTCCTATCATAAAGAATCCAAAACCCTACATTGTTTCTATCACACATTGACACCCTTACCTTCTTGGTCGTGCTAATCAGATTCACCTTCTTAGAGGTTTTGTACTCTAATGTATGCTGGATTTGGCGAGTGGTCTACATCCTAGTATTGCTCACCATTTCCACCATTACATTTTGGTGAACCCGACTTATAATATTTCCATTCTTATTTTTGTGTTGGATTTATCTTTTTTTCTATTAATCTCTTATCTTTATCTCATTCATATTTTGAGATCTAGTTGTATGTTTGTTAACATGGAACTCACTAAATTGGATCGGTGTGAAATTACTTATGTCACTACATTCCTTCTTACCTCTCTTTATCAAACACATAAAGTGAATCATATCTTCTTGCATTTCATTATGTTTGCATTCTTTCATGGCATTCTTGTGTGTAACATAATGAGATTAAATAATATACCTCTTCCTTATAAGGCATATTTCAAGACCATTATTAATGTTTCATGTGTGCTTCTTCAAATTTTAACAAAATACACAGAGTGTATATTCAAAATAAGGGTCTTTGTTAATGAGCCAAATAATAATAATAATATTCTTAATCCTATTCCTCAAGATAAATCTCCTAGTGACCCCGTGGTGCATATTTCTTGTGATTCCTATCAAAACCTTCAAAACAGTATCCGTGATTTAGATTTTAGACATTTCCTAGATGATTTGTCTTCTTGAATATTGGATAATGTTTCTTCTTCACCACCTACATAGGATGAGCTTGATGATGTCCCTAAAGAGAACATGAAAGATCCTTGATCCTGGTGATCTTGTAAATTACTATTTTTGCACAATTTGGGACTTTGACTATCGTTTGTACCTCTGAATGGATTTTGTTGAATTATGATTTTTTCTTGTTTTCAAGTTTTTTTTGGTGTTTTTGAATATGTATGCAAATAAATGATGAATAACAAATAAATTTTGAACTAGAAATGATAACCATCATTCATGAATTAAAATTACTTGACAATCTGAAAATGAATCAAATCATACTACGCATAATATTCAGATTTTTGAATTCATAGAGTAAATACATCAAATGGATTTGTGGCTACCTCCTGCACTTGACACCAGCTTAAAGAAAGTTTTGCAACTGCTAAAGATGAATGCCTTGCTGTCATAAACTCTGATAGATGCTTCCAAACTGCAAAACATGGGCTGCTGAAGATGAATGGCGCCCAATATACAAGCTCAAACTGCCTTTGGAAAATGCCTAGGCTGGGATAGACTAGCCGCCAAGCTAAATGTAATATATTCTCCTGATAAATGATGCTAAGAAGAAGGCTGATCCTTGCCACAAAAAATACTACTTCCAATTTGAAAATAGAAACACCAAATCTATGTTGAGGTTTGCGTCCCAACAAATCAGACCTAGGGTTTTCGTCCCAAGCCTCTAAATCACTCCACAAAGCAATTTCAAATTTTCACAAGTTTTAAATGTCAAAAGATTCCCAACCATTTGATTTCTATCTTCTTATATCTCCTTTCCAAGACAATTCAAACCCTAATGGGAAATACACTTGCACTTTATAATATAATAATATTTTCCCAATTAAAAGTGTCCATGCTATAGGAAAACAATACTTTATTAAAAATGTTATAACTCAAGGCACCAGAAGGTCTCCAGATAGTGAAAATATTTTATAATAATTTGAGACCATTCAAATAAGCTATCACACGAAGGCATCCCTGACCAAATGAAGAAATTATTCCCTTATTACTCCAAAATGGCTATTAAAATAACCTTATTATAAATTATTTAATTGTTAACTTAGGAAATATTTAAATATATTAAAATATTTCCCATTTTCCCTCTGATAGCCCAAATCAACCAACTAAACATGAAACTGACCATGTCACCTGTCTGTGATTGATATTGGACGAGATGGGTGAATTGGTAGTCCCTTCCCTAAAATCTAGGGATGCTCCTAAAAACTAGGGAACACATCCTATCATCCTGAAACTAAAACCAACTGAAGGGTCATGAATAACCTCATGACTGGAAACTGTCGTGACCTCCTAAAATTTAGGGATATCCCCTAAAATCTAGGAACTGCTCCAAACTGGCTCCAAACTGCCTGTAAAGCCAAGTTCTGGTCACTGTATGCACTGAAAGAGTCCCTATCCATCTCAGCTAGCCTACGAGACTCCAATGATAGGACAACTCCTCCATCTATGATTTCCACTCTAGAAAGGGGACTTGACAATCCTCCCTTCCCTGAGATTTCTTGTCCACAAGCAATGCAATGCTATATCACCCCCCTGAAGTGCAAGCACCATCACAAAACCACTGCGTGGATCCCACATCAAAGCATAGTTCACACTGTACATGATAGAGGTGAAGTAAATCATGTCATCACTATTGAGTATCCAAACTTGACTTCCCTCGTGACTAGGAGTCCACACAACTGGCCATTCTGATCCTTTGTCATAACTCGGATCAGTAACCAACCCAAAATCAAACCTATACCAGTCCATGAAAGTCACCCCATAATCTGCCTCTACCCAGAAAATAAAACTCTCTGACCGCTCATACGGTTGTAACACTGTAATAGGCAATGCAGACTCTACAAATGCTAAGTGGACCTGGCCAATGCAACCATTAACCTAGCTGGAATCAAGACATATGTAGTCTCCAATCAGTAGGGGTATAGCTACCCGACCCAAAGAGAGATGTGATACCATTAAAGATGACTCAAGCATACCCTCGACCCCTATCATAGAGACCTCTAGAGTGACTGATCCACACATGCGAATCATCCCAACACTATTAGAATGGAACCCCTCCCGCGACACAATCCATACCAATATCCATCCAAGCCTGCTAACATAACACATACCAGCATCAAACACAGTATCAGTCAAGTGGTCCCAATAGTGCCAATCTCAGAAGGATACCCCATAACATGTCTTCACCCCACAGAAAAATCTCTCTATAATCTCATACTACTGAAGTGTTGGGGTATCTATTTCCATCTTAGCGAAGACTGGATGATACCGACTAGGGTAACCATCGACCCAACTGGAATCAAGCAACATGAAGTCACCCATCAACAGTGCTATCGCTACCCTATCATGGACGCCATATAGTCATCTCAGGATCAAGGAGAATGCACTGATTATGTCACTCATCCACGCGTAAGCGTATGTATGCTGAAAGTTGATCTCTTAATCATGTATCAAACTGGGATGCATGGCTTCACCCAACTACTGCACTACTATGATATTAAATCCTAGGTATGTGGAATGAAGCAACTCATCAAGGATCCTCCAATTGAATGCACTACATAGGATGATACCAGGATCCCACACTAGATGGGAGTGCTCCCACAACCAAGGTGATATCATACTGGAATCCCTATGAAACAAAGCATCAAACGAGACAACACTTGGATTCCAACACAATATGAACCCACATCCATCTGTCATGAGAAGATACTGATAGTGGAAAGCATCACCAACAACAAATCTCCCTGCAGTCACCATGAAACTCCCACTACTGTGATTACTGTCCACAACATCATACCTGATAATTCCCACCCCATCCTATAACCATGGATCTGGATGAAGTCTCTGGGACATAGAGGTGATAACCTCTGTTGGAAACTGAATGACATGATGGTGGATTGTTTGCTAGTCCCACAAACAATCCCACCCAAATTGTTGGGTTAGGTCCCTACAGTCAATAACTCCATCCTCTGAAGATGGAAGTCCACTACTGCACCATGGATAGTACAAATCTAGAGCCAACTCTCACCTGTGTACCACCCAATCATCTACCAGTGGAATAAATGAGAAGTGGAGTGTACTCCTCATGGTGCAATCAAGATGAACTCCCATAGGATCCCTCAATGGCTCTATGGCATAACCTTGTCCAACCAACTCATATCGATGAATCATCTCATCATCACCCAACGGTCTAAATGAGGAGTGATATGCACTCATCACTGTGCAGTCAAGATGAAGTACACCAGGCTCTCTCAACAACTCTATGTCAAAATCTTTCCCAATAAGCTCACCATCACTCCCACTGGTCTCATTGCATTAATCTGGGTATAATTCATACATCTGATCTCCAAAGTCCAAACAAGAAGAACCTTTCATAGACCACAACTAACCACCCTAATTCTGTTGTGAGATAAATTGGTATCCATGGTTAGTTGTAGGTGGTGTAATAGTAGATTTGCTCCCTAGAGGAGGGAACAAATCAACATGAGAATTGTATTCCCACTCCAAGGACACTTTGCTGGTATCCTATGAAGATGTTGTAGGGATGTTATTGGAAACCATCACACAACTCTCTGGTGAGTCCGCTAGTGTCACTGGGAAACTCTATACTGTAACTACCTCTGATGATGATTCTGCCACTCCCAGACTGTCGGTAAGCTCCTCTAACTGTAAGTTCGCCTTTCGAAGGGCTTCCTGGGTATACTCCAATGACTCACTCACCTCCTTAAGCTCATGGGTGAGCCTGTCAACTTCCTCCTCCTTTCGCATCAGGGCATCATTGCAGATACAATCCTTCTCTAGAAGATAACTCCGATCAGCCACTAACTCCAAATAATCCTGCTTCAATATCCCCATAGCCTCATGAAGAGCATGAAACTCTTCCATGGAGAATCTACTACCATCCTTCTCATCATATCACTCCAACTGAGAATAGATAACATCCGTCGAGTGGCATCAAAGTGTTCAACCACTGTGTCTACCCTCTTGTCATCAACCCTGAGTTGTCTAATCAAGCAACTAGGGGTCTGAAAATGATAAATCTCAGGCATGTGTACTACCACTAGATCTGCACTATGGTAGGATACTGTGTCTGAGTTTAGTACATCTCTATAAGGGGTATCCAGTATGCATTCACTAATGCATGCATCCTCATCTATATTACTGCAGCTCTGTACCTCTGAGACCACCTCCTCAGTCAATGATGAAATTGGTGTCACCACACTATGCTCACTCTCATTAGCTCCCCATGTGTCCACACATACAACTGAATCATGATCCTAGAATTCAGTGCCACTATGAGTACACACTGCTATGATTTCTCTGGTCTGGTCTAAGAAATCAGAGTCATCATGACATGAATTGTCATCGCACGATGCCTCTGAAATACCTGTATCTAGATTACTCTCCTATGTAAACTCACCAAAATCAACCTGACCCTCTGTATTACTCATTGTTCCACCCAAATCAATGCTGGCGACATGTGTTTTAGTCATGTTTATAACTTTTTCATGTGCATCATCACAGGATATTTCTTGTCCCACTTGGGTTTGCCCTATTTTTGTCATCTTGTTTTCTTTCATTTCCTATTTCTCAATCATCGTTGACATGCCTGATTGATATTCACTGAACACCTCGACAAAACTCTTCATTTCTCTAACCAAGTCATTCATTTGTTAATTTCTTTTAATATGTCGGTCTTTCTATTTGGCCATTATTGTCTTATCAATTGTCATCTAGAAGCATAAATGTGTAGGCTAACAACTACTCAGTTGTTGATATGAATTATCAAAACCTTTTATCAAATACCCAAATGATGGAATGATTTATCAAAACTTTTTATCAACTACCAAGTTGCTGGAATGAATTATGATAACTTTTTCTGCTGTCATTTGTGACAGAATCCCACAAACCCTACAGGCTGGCAGGATGTAGGCTCTGATACCAATGAAAGATCCCTGATCCTGGTGATCTTGTAAATTACTATTTTTGCACAATTTGGGACTTTGACCAACATTTGTACCTCTAAATGGATTTTGTTGAATTCTAATTTTTTCTTGTTTTCAAGTTTTTTTGGTGTTTTTGAATATATATATATGCAAATAAATGATGAATAAAAAATAACTTTCGAACTAGAAATGATAAACAATATTCATGAATTAAAATTACTTGACAATCTAAAAATTAATCAAATCGTACCAGGCATAGTATTTAGATTTTTGCATTCATAGAGTAAATACATCAAGTGGATTTGTGGCTACCTCCTGCACTTGATGCCATCTTAAAGAAAGTTCTGCAAATGCTAACGATGAATGCCTTATTGTCATAAACTCTGATAGATGCTTCCAAAATACAAAACGTGAAACCAACTAAACATGAAACTGACCATGTCACCTGTCTGTTACTGATACCAGACGAGATGGGTGAACTGGCAGTCCCTTCTCTAAAATCTAGGGATGCTCCTAGAAACTAGGGAACACATCATGTAATCCTAAAACTGAAACCAACTTAAGGGTCATGAATAACCTCATGGCTGGCAATTGTCACCACTTCCTAAAATTTAGGGATATCCCCTAAAATATAGGAACTGCTCCAAACTGCCTGTAAAGCCAAGTTCCGGTCACTGTATGCACTGAATGAGTCCCTATCCATCTCTGCTAGCCTACGAGACTCCAATGATAGGACAACTCCTCCATCTCTGATGTCCACTCTAGAAAGGGGACATGATAGAACATTCCTATCTCTATTCCTCCTTATACCACACACTCTCACAACCATCAAGATGAATCACCTTCTCCTTCTACATTAAACTTCTACATTAAAAGGCTACTTACAACATAGGCTATGATATCACCACTCAACAAGGATACAAAGGTTTAGGGCTTGGTATTAATGAATAAGACATTAAAAATCCTATTAATCCTCCTCAACGAGATCATAAAGGTGGTTTAGGTTCCATGACTCATTTTAATCCCTTACCATCCCATCTCAACCAAAACCTCCTCTTGACATTCTTTTGCCAACTCTATCTAATGATATATCACCTTTTGATGATCGCTTAGCTTTGGCCAAAATAATATATTGGAGTCTCAAATATAACTCTAGAATAAGATTCCCTTATTGGATTTTTCCAAAAAACTATAAACCTATCAATGGTTATTTTTTGTGCTTCTGTCATCATACCAACAACCATTCTCTTTGTGATTGTGTTGATTTTAAACAATTTGTTCAAGATTTGGTTGATAGATGTCTTCTTCATTTAACATAAGATCTTTTCCATTTCCTTGATATAAAAGTCATATTGTAGACACCCTAAAATGGACAGACTTGTGACCATACAGTAAATTACTAATTTTACTCTATTAATTAATGGTTTTTTAATCGTTAATTAATCATCGTATTTCATCAAAATCTAGTCATTTAATCATTCAATCATTTCCCCAAAATTAATTAAATAATTAATTTTATTTAATTAATTAATATTTATTAATTAATTAAATTCTATTTCCTAAAATTTAAAATCAAATATTTAAACTTATTCATTTATTCTTCTAATTAAATTAATTTAATTTCACTCAAATATTTAATTTTAAATCAAAATAGAATTGAATTATCTCATGTTTGAGTATTTTAATTTTATTATTAAATAAATACTCAAATAAATCAACTCTCCAGTTCTAAGAGGTAACCCCAATTCTACTCTTCAGTTCCAAGAGGTGACTCCAAGCCTTCTCTTCAGTTCTCAAAGGCAACTCACAATCAACTTTTCAGTTAACTAAACTATCCCCTCTTTTCTTCAATTAAAGAGGCGGAGTTTACTGATTGCTTCTCCAGTTCCTTTTGATCTCAACCATTAATCCTCCAATTTATGGGATTGATCTCATGCATCCAAATCATTTCTATCTTCTATATAACCAACCCTTATCAACCATTTGAAGGATCCATGATTTCAAGATTTTTGCACTATTCTTATGAAGCATCAAGCATTCTTGTGATCATATCAATATTGTTTTCTCAACAATCCCAAGTCACAGACATTGTCACTACTAATACTAAGCACCATTCATCCAGTGTTTTAGAAGGAGTAGAGAGAAGAAATAGAAGCTTCAAGCATTGTGGTTTGCATTCATTTATTGCATAAGAAAAGAAAAGAAAACATGTGTATACATCATAAAAATATGATATAAATATGCATTAATAATAAGAGCCATCTTGCATACATATTTCAGTATCATAGGAAAGTAAAGACCATACATATAAGAGTCTGCATATTAGAATCACATAGTATGCATATAACCATAAAATATCTCATTAAGTGCATCAACATAAAACTAGGAAATATATAGAAATAAGTTGCACATCATATAGAACCATGTCATAACACAACATAAATAGAAGCATCTCATATATCATATGTCTGAGTACAATGAACGGTCGCAAGTATCACATTAAGGTGATGAACACAATATCTACAAATATCAATACTCGTGGATACAAAATCAGTACATCATCAGTACATAATCGATACAAAAATACTACAAAAAGGTACATAGTGATACAATGCTACAAAATTCAAGAGCTTCTATCCCCACCCTCACCACTAGGTTGATGAGGCGGTGGCATCTCAAATCCTGTCCTCTGCTATTGTGAAGGAGCTGCCACACCACTACTCTATGACAGCTCAGCTTTGCTAGATCTCTATGAGGTAGTGTATCTGGGAACACGCTGAGAAGAAGGAAAAGCATCCTCATAGTGGCGGTGCCAGTACTCAATCTCTCTCTAGGCCTCGTGCCTTGATCTCCAAAATTAGTCATGAATATGCGTGTGGGATCGATCTTGTACACCATCTATGAAGGCTATAGCATTTGTACGATCTTGTCTTTCCCTTCTCTCAGTGGTTATAACCCTACTCTCTACTGTTGTAACCCTCTCCTCCATTGTTGTCAACCCGTGTCTAAGGTTTTCAATCTCTTGAGACATACACTAGAGCTCAGTGGAATCCTCGTCCATACCTCCCATCGCCACATACATACCCCCTCCTCCCTAGTACCTCTAAGTCCCTCATCTTTGACAACCCAAGAATCCTCCTCGCTGCTATCACTCTCGCTATTACTATCACTCCCGTTGCTGCTAGAACCTAAGGAGATAGATCCTACCTCCTCCACATCGACCATCTCCTCCGCTCTCTCTGTAGGAGAAAAACTAGTCTATATCTGGACCCTCCTCAAAAGCTCAAGTGCATCCTCCTTCATCCCATCCTCATCCTCTAGGATCACACCTAGACCAACCTGACTAGTCCCACTCCCCCTAGGTCTTCCTCCTTGAGTCCTAACTCTCTCTCCTGCTCTCCCAAGATCAGGATCATCACTATCTCCTCTTCCTCCACCTCTCCCTCTATCCCTCCCTCCACCTCTCCCTCTCCCTTCCCCTCGAACTCTATCTCTCAAACCCCCTTGGCCACCATCTCTCCGCCCCCTCGACCTCCATCCCTCCCTCTATCCCTCCCTCCACCTCTCCCCCAATCACCACCTCTTTGTCATGGTCTCCTCATCAAAACCCTAGTAACAGGATGGGTAATTTTTGTCAGGGAAATAGGCCGAAACTGAATCCAGCAAGCATCAAACTGGTGAGTAGTGCCTACACAAAAACAAGGTTCAACATCAGTATCACATCGATAAGAAAGCATACGAGACTAATCAAGAGAGAATATACAGTAAAAGGACCATAAAGAAAGTATTATATTAAGCAGGGAACAAGCATATAAAGTAATTTAACTCCATCAATATTGGTTGATCACCACATTCATAGAACATGCTGTAGACCCTCAAACTCGGTCATCGTACCATGGAGAGGGACCACAACACCTCAATGAGTAATGTATCTAGATCTACGAGAAAAGTAACGAAACCAAATTCCAATTTTTGGTAGAATAATTGATGATACCAACAAATAAGGCTCCAATAACAGAGTCAGTGTGTTTCCTTGTTGGTCTTGAGTCCCATGGTACCATGATGTATATAATTACCTACAAGACACTACCCTACCACCTGATCTATCTAGAAACCAAAAGAAGTCCCTTACCGAAATAGCCTCTAGGTACACCCTTCTCATGAATACTTTGTATAGAAGAAGTCGAGATGGAATGCTTTTATAATATATCACTTCCACAAAATCCCAGAGAGCCTTATACAAGGTACATGAAGTAATTTGTGGGGCCCAAAAAAGTGGCAATACTTTAGCAAAGAATATCATCATGATGAGATACTATTGGCCGACAATAGAGACATATGCTAACAAATATGTGCAAAGGCGCCAACAATGTCAGATACATTGAGACCTTGTTCACACAACAACTCAAGACCTCCACCCCATTACTTCACCATGTCATTTTTCAAAATGGGGATTTGACTTAGTGGGAAAGATTACACCAACACCCTCTAATGCTCACAAATACATAATTGCAGCAACAAAGTACTTTACCAAATGGATGGAAGAAATTCCTCTCGCATACATCACTGGTAAACAGATCTCCATATTTATATTGAACCACATCATCTTTCGGTATGGGATCCCTCAAACCATACTCACTGATCATGGTACACCTTTTCAAAACTAGGATGTCGATGATCTCTATGAGAAGTTCCAATTAAAACAAGGTTTCTCTTTGTTCTACTATCCCTAAGGGAATGGAAAAGCTGAAGCCACTAACAAAACCATCCTGAAGATCTTGAACAAAATGGTCAACGAATCTGGTCAAGATTGGCATTTTCAGCTTAGTCCCACATTATGGGAATATAGAACAAGTGTGAGAAAACCTACTAGATAAACTCCTTTCTCCTTGGTATATGGATCAAAGGCAGTCCTACCCCTCAAAGTTGAAATCCCATCCCTCAGAATGTCATTGAAGAATATCATATCAGATGAAGACTATAGAGTTGCTAGACTCGGTGAACTGGAACTGTTAGATGAGAGATGCAATAATTGGCTATCTCACAAGAAATTCAAGCCAAAAACCTTTGAGGTAGGATATCTCATCCTCATGGAAAATCAGAAGAATCAAGCAGAAAGAGTTAAACTGAGAAAGTTTGAGCCTAATTGGCTAGGACCCTACATCTTCATCACATCATGCAAAAGTGGGGCATATCAAATGGAAACTCAAGAAGGATATCAACTCCCTAGTTATATCAACAACATGCACCTCAAAAGGTTCTATGACTGAGGTCTCAAGGTCAAGGGAACATATCTAAAGATCCTGAAAAACACAAAAAAATAAAAATAAAAATAAAAAATGTTACCTTGGTGAAAACATAAATAAGTGCAACCATAGGACAACCAAAAACATGCATAGATAGAATCATATTGAACTGCATCCACTTTCATAAATCATCATAAAATAATCAAAAGACCAATATATCATGACATCAAAAGGGAGATAAATCATAAAGGAAGGTTGAAAATCTATCAAATGTCCATAATCAAAGAACATCATAAACTATCATAAATGTATACATCATACAGAGAAAATTGATGGATACATAAATATGCACATCACTATGGAAGTAACTCTATCTCTATCCATCACCAGCCCTTGTATCCCCACCTGAACCTGACGATGGACCACAACTAGTACCAACATTTGGAGGCATGTATGATGATGGATCTGTCTGTCTAGGCACATGTGCTATCTAACCTTGCTGAATCTGGGCCATAGCTACAACCAACCCATGTATAACATTGGTCACCAGAGCCAAATGACCTTATATCGCTAATACATTGGCATGCAATGCTTGTATATGCTGACTAGGTGCAGGAGGAGCCACATGAGGAACTGGAATGACTGGGACAATCGACTGAATTGGAGGACCTAGTATTGGCTATGTTGGAGGAACATGTACACTAGGGAGATGTGCACTCAAACCTCTTCCTACCCATCCATGAATTAACACTGCCCTTAGTCTCGGAGGTACCGGTCCCCATCTATCCCACTAGAGCATGTCTACCTTCACCATCTTCGCCTCTCCCTCCACTATCTTTGCCTCTCCCTCCACCATATCTCCCTCCACCATCTCTTCCTCCACCATCCCTACCCTGACCACTGCCACCCTTGGGAACAGGTATAATAACCCCACCTCTCCACTGAACAACTCTACCAAGATCTCTCCTACCAGATCTCCCACCTTGTGCACCTACTTTGTCACTTCGTACGCTCGCTCCTCTTCATCGTCAAGGTCCCCCATCTCGATTCTCTATCACCTTGATCATCTTCATCTTCATCATATTCATCATCATCATCATCACTATCCCACACATCAATATTCAGGATATGCTCAACAAGATCTGTAAATCTCTGAAATGGATATAATGCATCCCACTATGCATACTCGGGAGTCACTCCCGCATCTAAGGTATCTTCTCTATAATCCCATGGAATGGGATGAAGACCCAAAAAATCCTCATATTCTACTCAAAAATCAACAAAAGGACCCTATAAAACCCTCTCAATCTAAACACGGGCATAATGTGCTAACCCCTGTGGAATGCACTGCGGTCGACCAAACTGTCTCAATAGACGTAGAAAGAAAAATATCTCAATCACTAAGGTTTTATGACCAATCAACCACCTAAACATAAACATGAAAGGTACCTCATCCACATCCTCATACCAAGGATCACACCTAATATATGGTCTCCAACATACCTAATCCATGTCATCAAGCATGCATCTCCAGTAATCTAATTTTCCCAACCGAGGTTGGAAAATCACGCCATGATAAGAAAAAATATACAATGCCCCAACATGATGAACTCTATCTACAATGGGTCTCCCTATAGGGAGATTCTCCCAAGCCCAAACCTGTAATAACATTGCACCAGCTGAAAGTGCAACACTATGCCTATATACCACATAATGCAAATCATGATATAATTGTGTAATCATGCAGGAACCCCAAGAAAATATCCTTACGTGTGCTATCATGTCCTCCATAATACGTCCCCATCCATTTGAAAAACCATGCCATCGTCTATCTGGCATCAGAAATCCTCCAATAAAACTTTCCAAAATTGAAGGCAGTGGCTTATACAGTTGTATCATCACCCTCCATGGGATAGTATGACCTATGATAGCTAGATCTTCAAATACACGGTGACGCGCCTCCCCATCATATGCTTGATCATAGTAAACTCTCTCCCATGGTAGGAATCTAGAGAATCCTATATACATCCTCATGCATGATCATCATCTTGCCCATCGGTAAGTGGAAGGTGTTATGGTTTGAGTGCCACCGCTCGGCCAAAGCAGTTAGTAGACCCTTGTTCACCCTAAACCAGGGAATCTCAAGAAAGTACCAAAAACCACATCATCCTATAATCTACCTCTTAGCAGCGCTCAAATTAGGAATCATATCGAACGACCATGGATAAAGACTGTGTACTGCTAGTTTCCGAAAGGAAACTTGTTTTTACAAAATCAAACAATTCAATCAGTTACATCATCGAAATTGATCATCTAACATCAATCAATCAACCTTTTATCTACTTGCTCATTTTTAGCGCATCAGATTTCCTTACTCTAGATCTTGAGGATGAAACATCACATCTATTTGACTCATCAACCTATCTGTTTGAAATCAATACCACATCAACTAGACGGTCTAGACTGACATCTAAAACACTTTATTTTTACAACAAACTGTATTCGGAACCTCATCCATATCCATTAGATCGATTTCTGAAACAACAGTGCTTAAATGCTAAGTCAAAAATGCAAAATTGACAAAATTATGCATAAGCATTATTTTATTCATCACATGCGCTAAAAAGTCTTAGGTGATGTGAAGAAGGGTGTAGGCGCTATTTAAAATTGCGTAAGCGTCATAACAATGTATAAGCGTTATTTGGCATCATATACTCTAAAACAAATTGTGTCAGCACTATTAAAAGGGGTAAAATGCACAAACAGTGTATATGCGCTACACAAAATATTATAGGTGCTAGAACTCATCAACATTTCCCTAGTTTAGGCACTACAACAGTGCACGTAGGCGCTAAAACAATTTCTAAGCACTAAAACTATACTGGTTAGTGCTAAAACTATGGGCATATGCACTAGAACACACAAAAAATGCATAAAAATAAGAAATTGACGCCTAAAAACTCAAATCTTATCCACATATGATCAAAATTGAAAGTACAAGTTGGATTTCGTGACATACCGGTGCTCTGTAGGCTGCTGGGCGTTGAAATCTCCTCCCCCTCTCAAATCTATGCTCCTGAATCGGCACAACCATGGTGTCTGCTCGCACTAAAAACCTAGGTTAGAGAGGCAAATGACAAGATAGGAGAGTGAAAATGAAATGATCAAAAGGTAATTTTACCCCTTTTATACCTACTTTTCTTGTTTTTGAGAGGTTTTTTTACATTTTTCATCGACTTGTGCTATTTTCATCCAAAAATTTCTCTACCGGGGCATTTTTATTTGAAATTACATATCAAGAAATGAATAAAAAATGGAATTATCACTCAAATTTTGAATATTTCTCAAAATTATGAAACTCGTCCAGATTGCCTAATAACTTTTTGATTCATATCTCGAGGGGGCATATGACCATCATAATGTCAAATCAATGGAATCTGGACAATGTTACTAAATCAGAGATATTCAACATCGAAAAATTTCAAAATCATTATTGGAGCATTCAAATCAAAATCATGGATTTATATCGAGGTTTTTAACATCATAAAGACATCATCACATCCTCAAAATTTACATATTGGCATCATATCGAACATCAAATTAGGTATCATAACAGACATCAAATCAGACATCAAATCATACATCGAACATCAAGTATTCTTTGAACTAATGCACTCCGAACATTAATTCAAAGAGGGGCATTTGTATACACCTAAAATTGGTCAACACAAGTCAAAGAAAAAATCAATCAAATACAAGCCATTTTGAATTAATTAAAATCAATAAATCAAATAACTAGGTAATTAAATTAATCATTTAATTACTTAGTTCACCAATTGATTAAATTAAATTCAATAAATCAAACATGGCTAAAGTAATTAATTCTTTTAAATTAATTAAATCTCAATTTCTCTCACCCACCACTACGTGACTAAAATTCATTCAAGAAATGAGAAATGAGGAAAGCAAGCACATGGATCACTAAAAGGATTTTCTATCTTGACCACTCAACATTACTCACCCTTGACCTCAACCATACTTTGACCATGGTTATCTTGACTTACCCCATACACCTTGGGAAATCCTATAAATAGGAAGCATAATTATGTACAAATCACAACTTTACAACGAATTCACATCTACTTTCATATATATAACCGAGATTATAGTCAATTTGCATCCACTATCTTTGGAGGCAAGGATTCAATTCATGCATAACATCATCATAATGGTGAAACTCTTCCATGTTTTAGTAGAATTGAGCATTTAGAATAGGGATTTTATCTTAATTTGTATCTTAGATTCATCTTCTCATCATTCTCATCATAATTCTCGTTCTAGAGGTTGTCACTTTAGGATTTCTTTGTAGTTGAGAGCATTCATTTAGTCCTTCTAGCTAGAGATCCATGAGACACTCTTAATTTGATTTCATTTTCGAATTGATTAACTAGTATAGATCTTTTGAATTTGATTTGAAAGTATGTTAAACTAATGTTTCATGTAGGTTTTTGAATTACATGTTTACACACACACAAAAACCATGTCCCACCGTGTGCCTTGAAACTTTGTTCCAAGATTGCAATTGTAATAAAAGTATTGAACCCCAACACCATTCATCCTTGAGACACAACTTCATTGTTGTTCTAGTTTCTTATTTCTTGTCAAGCTCAAGGAACCATGAAAAATACATGGAGGTGAATATGTATTCATTCGGTACTTGAATTATGTATTCATATACCCTTTTCCAAACAAAAACCATTTAAAAAAAATATTGGTTGATCCACCTTAAAAATATTCTTCAAACGGTCGTTAGTAGTTTTACCCCAAAATGCCAAAGGTTGTTTTTGAGTTTTCAAGCTAAATTTGGCCTCCATGAGCCATGTTGTAAATTCGGTAATCTCCTATATGAATCATGTTGTATTTATGAACTAAAATAAAGTGTCACACTTCACTGTACATCACTATTGATGCTTGAATTGGTGTAATCCTCTTGTATTCAGCAGGTTAGGACCTATCTTGTGAGACTCAGAACATGTATCCAGTCAAGAATGCATGTAGTTTGAGTATCCAATTGATGCTCATACATATGTGTCCACGCCCGATCTTCATCATATTGCAGTGAGATATTCATCATCAGTTCTTCATTGATAGTGGTACCTAATTTTGTCACACTTTGACATTATTGGTGCAACATTGGCTCTATTTCTTCCTAAGGGGATAAATTTTTTTTGAGATCATTGGACCATCTTTGCAAGAGATTCTACATTAAGGGGAGGTCATTTGAATTCTCCATTTTCTCTTATGAGTGATTTTTTTCTCAAATGGGTTTTTTTTCCATCTCTTTGACTGTATTTTATGTTTTCATCTCTCCTTTTGGGAGTAGTTTTTTCCCACTGGGTTTTCTCCTATTCGCTATTTGTGAGAGATTGCATTGCATTTGTACATAGGTATGTAACATAGCCTAGTAGTCGAGACCCGTCTTACATTTTGTGCATGCATTCTCCCTAAGTTGCACTTAATGGGGATGTTGGTGTCTTTAATTATTGCACCTAGTAAGTCATTCTCCTAGGTTCTAAACACGCATGTTACTTAGGGACCACCTAGGAATATTCTCTTTTTTGGTTTGTGTTATTACATTCTCTTTTCCATATTAAGTGGGACTTCCACCTTTGGTGCACTTATTACTTTATCAATTTTCCACATTTGGAAGTTGATATACCTTTAGTGGATGTGTTGCACAAACTCCTTTCCACCTTGGAGGGTGATCCACCTTTGGTGAACATGTGACACTTTTACTTTTGCACCTTATGTGGGTGATAAGTTATCACTTTATGTATCAAGTCATAAGATTATGACACTTGTTATAATCTTGTGCACTCCTATGTTCTCACCTTGGTATACTTAACCAAAGAGTCTCTTTTGTAATATCATTCGAGTTGATTAAGTCAATTTAGACAATCCGATTGATTCAATAAAGTAATTTCAGTTAATTTAAGCTATTCTATTGCATTCTTGATGAGAATACAATTCATTCTTGTCATATTAATTCTCTCTTGTTATTGTTCTTTTTGTTAGGCCTCTAGATATTAGGTGGTTACCTTCATAGCCAAATCATACACATGAGAGAAAGTTAACATTACCTTACACGAGACTCAAGCAAGGGTTTCATTCCTAAGGTAATCATTTTAGTTTGTCATTCATTTGCTTCTACCCTTGAAGGAGCACATGATGATTTTCATCATCATTCATTGTTGTTGTGAAGGTAGGAACACAAAATAGGGTTTGAATTAGGCAAGCCCTTATAAAATACACCATTTTCCCTTCTTTTCATGTGTGCAAGTGCGAATCTAAAGGATTGTGACTGAGGCAATGATATAGTCGGATAAAGTCGAGAGTGACGAACAACATTTGACTATGAATATTGCAAAGCCCTTAAAGGCTAAAGTTGAGTGCTAGTGTCCAAACACTATTTCCGAAAACTTGGAGAAAAACAACTTAGTTGGCTCCTACACACTTTTTTTTACTTTAGTTTGTAAAAAAATGACCTTCAAGATAGAAGAAGCTAGGACCTATATCTAACACAATCAACACCAAGTTCTTTTCTATGTCTCGTTTCCAAATATATAACACTCTTACATGCATTTAGTTCTGTACTTTTTGTATTACGTCAATCTTGTTCATTTTAGGCTCCTGTAACCTAGTTCATTGCACAAACATTCAAGCAATCCTCATCACATGTAGTTAGTAGAAGTGTGAGTTTAGGACAATCTGACTCTTCCTTGAGGACAATACGATAAGACCATTGACATCTCTAATGTTGTATGTGAGAAAGATTTGACCTAGGTTAATGTACATATTAACTTAGGATCAATTTTTCTACACATATGTTATGTGCATTGAGTGTGCAGATATTTAAATAGTTTGGTCAATGATAATGAATTATCACTCTAAAAGCTTAGCCACTCTTCCCATTTTACCTCATGATAATGGGAACTTGATTTTATTTCTTGATTAAATCTAATCATCTTAGTCCATGAGAAAACTAGGACCCCTTTATGTCAAGCTTTATTAGCCAAAATGTTCTACTTTGTTTTAGGTGATTTAAAATAAATATATTTATTTTGTGGCATATTTAAACTATGTAATTTTTTTCTTTCATTATGTACTTGAATGCGCACTTGTGAATTTTCAAAGAAATTTGAATAAATTTTTGATGTATGATAAAAATAATTCACTTGGACAATAATGTATGCAGTAGATACTCTTCGGGATTTGTATTCTAAGTTGAGTGAATTTATTATACACACAACCCTGTTGGGAAGAAAATGTCATTAAGAGGCATTAAACAGGTTAAATGTGAGTTTTCATTTTAACTCTTTTCTATTTTTAATGGTTTTGCCCAAGTGGAATGTTGAGTACACCTCACTCCATATATTTACATCTGAGTGCACATGGGAGGACATAGATTGAACTTATATTTTGTAATAAACAATGGTGTAGGGAGAGTGAGGCAATGAGTCCCCATTCAGTGGGATGACGATGAAAAACATCACTTCCCATAAAATTCATTATTTTTGGACTTTGAGAGGCTAATTGTTGTGTGTGTGTGTGTGTGTGTGTGTGTGTGTGTGTGTGAGAGAGAGAGAGAGAGAGAGAGAGAGAGAGAGGACTTTTCTAGCAAAAGAAGTGATTTTAGGAAGAGTTTTACTCATATGGGAGTGATCTTGTGAGATGGACCTTCCTTTTCTATTTGTTTTTATTCTTATTTATTGTTCTTTATGGTAAGATAAATTAGAGTTTTTTCTTGAAATTTAAATGGCTTATGTGTAGCTGATATATTAGCATGATTTAATGGTTTAAATGTAGCGTCATTGTTCTTATTAGAAAGGTTCAAATCTTGTTGGGACGGGGATGATGTCACCTATTTGTGAGCTTACCAATTCATAGCTCTGAGTCAAAAGTATTAACTACTTTCTAAAAAAAATACTTGTATATAAATGTTATGTTTATATATGATTTTTTCCTTCTTCTATGTTTTGTATATTTGTGAATTTGAATACTTGTGTATGAGTTGGAGTAAGGTGAATTCACTCTTGTGTTTCCTTGTTGCATTGTGTTTGGGTGTGAAAATGATTTGTTTTTCGCTCTCTTGCATGTTTGAGAGCAAGTCATATATAAAAAGGTTGAATGACACATGGAAAACACTCCACTCTTAGATTTATATTTGCATTAAAAAAATAAATGGATTGATATTTCATAATGATTTGTATTTAGATGTTTGGGCTAGCTAGATTGTAAAATGAAATATGATACAATGTGATTTATGATTGAAACTCTTATTGTGTTTCCTTTGGTTTGAGACCCTTATTATACTTCCCATGAAGTTTTATTTCCTCCTCCCCCACACCCTCTTTCTTATGAACCAAATAGTTAAAAAATATTTGGTTTCTTAATTTTGGCCTTCAAAAGTTTGAATAAAGATATGTATACCTAGTTCTAGTTTGATTTATTTGATCAAGAGTTGGATAGAACCACGTGATGAACTTGATGATGCTATTTGGATAGGAGGTGAATGCCTCACATTGAATTGCTTGAGTGGTGACTTGAAGATTCTTGCTCTTGAATGCATTTTTTAAAGAAATATTGTAATGCTTGAAAAATAATATAACCTATAATATTGCATTTGAAGTGTACTGTTTAAAGGAGTAAGTGTATATGCGTAAGCTAAAAAAGGTATATTATTAGTCATTTGGACAAAATAATTTTCCACAAAAATATGTAAGTTGAGAAATTTTAGCTTAGACATGAAGATTATTTTTGGTCATAACATTTTTTCTTAGAAAAGGTAATATGTTATTTTATCAAATTTAAAAACACTTTTCAAATTTTAAAAAAATTAAACTCTAAACATGAGTTACGTGTGAGCATGTGTGTGTTTGCATACTTCCAAATATATTGGAGTAATTGTGATTCAACATATTTTTGTGTATGTGTATACCCATTTTAAATGGGGAAGGTATGTTAGAATAATAATAAACAAACTAGAGGGGAATAGGGGTAGGGTTGCCAAATCCCTAGCCACAAAGTCCTCCTTTAGAAGGGACAAATAAAAATTTATATCTACCTTTAAACAAGGTATTTTTGTTAAAGTTGTAGAGATTTATCAACAAAAAATTAATAAACAAACTAAATCCGCCTTACACCTCATGAAATATTTCCTACACCCTAAACATAACATGTTTTCCAAACACCAATAAAGCAGTGATTTGAAAAAATTTCAAATCACTTGCCTAAAAAAAATTGAATATGTAAATCACAGCCTATGTCAAATCATTTGGCAGTGATTTGAAATTTCCCTTGATGTTGTTGATCTGTTGTAAGAGGCTTTTGCATTGTTTTTCAAGATTTGATGTGTTGTAAGAGGCTTTTGCATTGTTTTTCAAGATTTGATGTGTTGTAAGAGGTTTTTCCATTCACTTCAAGGGTTTGATATATTGCAAGGGTTTTTTGCATTCTCTTCTAGGATTTGATTGTGTTGCAAGAGGCTTTTGCATTCACTTTTAGGATTTTATGTGGTGTAAGAAGTTTTTGCATTCTCTTCCAGGATTTGATGTGTTGTAAGAGGCTTTTGCATTCGCTTCTAGGATTTTATGTGTTGTATTAGGTTATTGCATTCTCCTCTAGGATTTTATGTGTTGTAAGAGGTTTTTGCATTCTCCTCCAGGATTTTGTATTGTAAGAGGTTTTTGCATTCTGTTCCAAGATTTGATGCGATGCAAGAGGTTTTAACATTTTCTTCCAGGATTTGATGTGTTATAAGAGGTTTTCACATTCTCTTCTACAATTTGATGTGGTAAAGAGATGTTTTTCAGAATTTGATGTGTTGTACAAGATTTAATAGAGGCCCATTTTGTGGGATCTTTTCTTTCGGCCACAGTGGATTTTAAAGCTTTTGTCTCTAGCACCATCTTATTGTATCTTCTACTGATTTTTCTTGTGTTCAGCTGCGTTCCCCCACCTTGGAACAGCCGGTTTGTTGCATATTCATTCTACTTTGCTGGTAGGGCCCCAATATTAGATCTCAATTTTTACCAAAACATATTATTTGTATCTTTATAGGTATTTATCTCTTATGAAATCTAGTCCAGTTAGAAATGTGGTATGCAAAATTTCTCTGTGAAATCTTAAGAATGAAAGCAAGATTAGGCTGCAATCATCCTAAATGCTATCATCAACTGGGTCATGCTTTTAATTAAGAAAATGCGTTATGTGCATTATGAACATCAGTAGAATAAGAGCTAGAGGGTTACAAACAATTCTTGAAGGTACATTATGTTGACTGCTCTGTTATATGCAGTTTTTTAAGCCAGATTGGAACTTAAATCAAGCACATCAGTAGGCAATAAAAACTGCACATAACACAGAAGTACCGGAGCTTCCATTCAACTGACACTATACCAATGAACTGCGCAATACATTGAGAATTTCAGAGAAATTGGGTCTCTGCAAAGGATAGCTGTTCCAACACTTCTGCATCAAAGTCTTCAAAAGGGGAGGGCAGTCTGATGGGATATCTGGCCGCAGTCCACATGCTGCAATGCCTACTGCAGCTTGCACAGGAGAGTAACCAGCATAAGGAACTTGGCAAGTGATCATCTCCCACAGCATCATTCCAAAGCTGTAGACATTGCTCATGGGTGTTTCTGAGACAGTTTCAGGATCTGCTGCAATCACCTGTTTCATGATTAATATTAAGTTAGAGGCAGACCATTGCTACTATTTCTAACAGAAGTTTACATGCAACTATCAAATTCTGTACAAAATATAAACAGTAGACAACGAACACAATCCGGGGATATTCCCACCCCAAAGCTAAGGGCTACAGTCTACGCCAGGGCCAAAATATTATGGGAAACCTTTTCAATTTAACTGAGAATGTTTCCTTAGACTACCTAAAAGTTCAAAACCACTCAGATTCAACAGAATTGGAATATTCCTGCTCCTTAAAATTCAGATCACACGAACCTCGAGGTATTCTGCAGTTGTTCGAATGTACAGAAAAAAGAAAACTCAAGTCATGAACATGGGAAATGACACCAAATCTCTCTTGAATCTTAAATGTCAAGAATAAAATTGAGGTTCAACATTTGGTATTGCCCAACTAGACAATAACCTTGGACCATAAATTGAAAAGAAAAGTTTCAGGAGTAAGAGCAATACAACCAAATCTTCATGTTGCATGCAAAAACTAGGAAGTATGGTCTCTTGAAGTTAAGGACAAAACGAAGTTCTGTAATTAGCAGCTAGCTATTATGTTCCAAAGTCATTAAAGTAGTGCTTTCAAAAATTAGACACATAAATAAACAAGTCCATGGTAAAAGACATTTAGAATATAACAGTTCCTATGACAATAAATTCCTAATATAATCCATCTCATGATGTAAACAGCAAAGAAGATTAACTAACCTCTGGGGCAAGCCATTTATATCCGCCTGTTTCATATTCAACAACCTCTCCCAAAATCTTAGAAGGTTGAACCATACCAATATCTGTAATAGCTGCATTCCCTTGCTTGTCCAGTAAAATACTTGTTGTATTCAGGTCTCTGTGTGCAACTCCATGTTCATTCAGGAACAATGTTCCCTCTGCAATATCAATAGCAATACGAAGCACATCCTTCAATTGAATCCTCTTGCTCTTCTGAATCAGTTCATGGAGAGATCCTCCATCCATTAATTTAGTTATAGTGCACATTCCATGGGTGTCATCTATGCAGATTCCATAGAAATTTAGAATGTTTCTGTGCCCACAAGTCATGAGTTCCAAGATATCCTTTCTGAACTCTACTTCGTAAGAGCTACCCCTTTCACATCCTCTTAGCTTTCTCAAAGCAACTTTCCTGCCTTTATATGTACCCTTGAAGAGTGTTGAGGTTATCTGTTCCAAGAACTCTACTTCTTCAGGGATCACAAGCCATCTACCAAGCTCTTTCTTGCCAGAACAAATTGTCTGCCATTCATCAACTACAATCGTAAAAGAAGAACCCAGATGAGGCATTTCTATCAACTTGTCAAGTGATCGCTCTGCTGGGCAGTCCCAGTCAAAATCAAATTCTTGTGATGGTGAATGAGATTCCTCTGTTGATTCCCCTCCTGGTTTTCGCATAGCTTCTTCATCTAATCCTGCACTTGTTGTCGCCTGCCCTAAGGAATCTCCGCCCTCACATCCACATAGACCAAATGTGAGCTTCATTGCCCTAGGTTTCTTAATGGCCGCTTTAAGGGCACTCTCAATCTTTGTTTTGGAGCACTTTTCTTGACTGCACTGAATAATTATGATCCCCAGTGTGAAGTTTTTCTTCTCAAAAAGCTGGATTTCTTTGAACGAAATCCCAGCATTTTCAAGGGCACACGTCACAGAAGGCCAGGAAATGATGGAATTGCAGGCAAATGTGATTTTGAAGAGATTAAGCTCTTCATCAGAGAATGCTGAGTTGGATTTGGGGGAATCAGATGCCTTTGTAGATAGATCTCTCTCAATGCCCTGTTCCTGTATGAAAACAGCAGGATGGTCTTCCGTTGCTTGCTCTATCAAACGAATGTGGAGGAAAACTTCCTTCATATCAAATCCAGCTTGAGCATAGCTGCCATGTTCAAAGCCCACAGCCCCACATAAACGTAAGAATATCTCAAATATTGAAACATATGATCTAACAAGGCCATTACAAATACTGATAAGCAGCCCAGGTAACATTTCAAAGACAAGCACAAAGGTCCCTACTTCAGATTTGCCACCCACTAAAATAATTTTTTTGTTTTGAAAGTTAGGAAAGATGAAAATAAGCAAATACTAAGCATATTCAGAGGAACAACAAGCATAAAACGGAGAATTACATTGAGAAGAACAGTAAAATTCAAGATAGGTGCATAAAGTTCAAAGTAAAAAAACAAATGCACAAGTTGGGTAATCGCAGAAGAGAAATTCATGGTTGGCGCAAGAAACACTACAAGACAAGTTGATTCGTGTGCAATGATAATTAACCTGAAAATGTATGTCACATGTCACAGTGCAAAATTCAAGACTTCCACCAAACAACTAAAGCACAAATTGAAGATGTGCAATTTCCAAGTAATAACCAGAAAGAACACTTAAGAGGAAATCCAGAAATCTATATAAAAACAAGAAGAAGTCCAAGAAAGAGATCTCAGAACAAAATCCACGAATCTATTCCATAAGCACATATACAGAAAAGTTCTGTTGAAACCACCATAGATTTGCATGGAGAGCAAGAACATACTACATTTCGGATGCCCAATCAGACAACGGCATTTTCAGTCATAGAGAAAATGAATATTAAAACACGAGTTTCCGCATCGGAATCAGAGTCAAGACAGTAACGTGTCAACGGGAAACAATGACCATTAAAACACACCTGAGAGGCATCGAATCGAAGTGCTTCCTGATATTGCTGATAAGCTTCTCAGGAAGCTGGCTCCCAGGGTACAGCCGTGTCAAATTCTTCAGGACGCTTCCCCAGACAACCTTCCTGCACTCATTTTTGGCTGCATCTCGGGAAACATTATCAAGATTCAGTGTGTTTTTCAATGTACTAATAGCCCCTGCAAAGTTTCTTCCCAGCTTATGCCATTTCTTCTGTACAGCATCCTTAACCCCATTATTACTGTTATTGTTGTTCTCAAGTTTCTGGGTTTTAGCAGCACTCAATGCATTATCTCCTCCAACGACCTCCGATCTCTCTCCGCCCTTCATCAACACTTGCTCCAGCACTTCCTCGTCCATGCTAGGTCTGCTGCTCCAGCATTCCAATGCCGCTGCCATTGAAGAATAAGAAAAGAAGCGGCTCCTTTCTGGATCCGTTCAAAAGAGACTGAAAATTCTCTTGTAAATGCAATCTGGGTAAGCCTAAAAGCGTTATGATTATTAAGAAGTACACTTAGTAAATCCACCCAAACGCTTAATACCACCCAATTCCTCAGGGCTTCAATGTTTGTACGCATCGTGGACTGAACCCATGACACCGATTTCTGATTTTAGTTTCCAAAACACAATATGCTAAAATGCATTCTAGGGCAGCCTATATGGTTGATGTTACTCTAAAACTGAACACTTGGATTGACCCAAATGCTTGGAAGCAACTAACGCCTTTTAAAATGAGGGCTTGAGAGACATTTTCAGACAGGGATCAATCTTAGAATGCCTAAATTTATTCTTCAAGAATCACGTACTTTGGTCAGGTTCAATGTGGCTTTCTGTTGTTTCAAATCCAAGAAGATTGTTGAATAGTTTAGATTCAACATTTATAAAATATTTAGTTTTGAACAACTGTCTCATAAATATAATCTGGGGCAACCTGAAAGCTTGACGACTAAGCCGAAACACAGCATCTGGATCCACCCAAACTTCAGATATATACTGCCCGTAAACCTTGAAAATCCATCACCAATCACGCCTAGAAGCTGGAAATCCTTTGAGATGTGTAACTGCTTTAACTTCCCCAATATATAGTTACTTCATTAATGCATTCTAGTGCCCTAGAATGCTTGATATGTGTACTCTGGAAGAAAATATCTAGTCCCACCCAAAATCCTTTCAGTTACCTAAACCTTCATAAAATACCATCATGAATCTGGCCTTTAGGATTGACGTGCATTAAAAAAACCCAACAGCTGCAGCTGCCCACAACCTGTAAATCTCCAAAAGTCAGTCTGCAGCTCTCTGCAGCTAACCCAGAGCAGGAGTATACAAAGCCTAAAGCTCAAGAACCTGTCAGACCGTAAAGAGTAATCAAAGTATTTACACTTGAACACCATTATATATGTAGTATAAGGCCAAATGTACAAATAGATGTTTTCAATGTAAAAGTATGTAATAAAATACTTGCTACCAAATCTGTGAAGATGGGAATCTCCATCCCCACTCAATCATGTGCAGTGCAGGGATTAAGCGTGTGGGGAGGTTGTTAAGGGGGATGAATGCATGTGGGCAAGGCGGAAATTTTGTGAAACTGTCCTTGTTGTGTGTACAGAGCCTGCATGATTGCTGCTCATTACTCGTTTCGCTCGTGTGAAGAAAAAAGCAGTTGCAGGTCCAGCATTAGTAGGAGGTCCAGAGAACCCAATTTTTTCTTTTTTGTTTTATTTTTAATTTCGGAGGGATTCTAGCTTTGGGTTTGGCGATGATGATGATAATAAGAGCCCCGTCAAGTCACTATCCATTGTTTTTCATGCCTGGTGTTTTTGGGATCCGTGGCTATTTATATAGAAAAAGAAAGGCTGCTTATTTATTAAATTATTAGATCAGGCCCTTCATAGATTATATTCTAGAAATCAGTTATGGCAATTGAAAATTGGAATGACAAAAAAGTCTATTCGGTCTGCAATTTTAATGGCATGAAACTTTCTTTTTCTCTTCTTAGAATTGATAGGTACCTACAAGCTTCCAACCAAGAAAAAACATTTAAAAACGGATGGAATCACTTCATAGGACAAGAAGATGCAATGACTTATGAGGTTACAAAACTATAAATGCAAGTGGCAGCAAAAGTACTCCGGGTATATGTTTCGATGGGACTTGTGGGGATTGTACTCTCAGAAAGTAGTGTATTAAAGGAATTGGATAGTTGGGTTTTGTTTGTCGCATTGTGCTCTTAAGTTTTATAGAAAAAGTTCAGTCTTGCAAGGGAAAGGTATCATAGCTAATTTCATGCATCTATATATTCTAAAGTGTATAGCAGATTTGAACAATTTTTTTTTGCATTTTCTTATGGGACTTATTTGTTTATAGTTAAGGTTTCGGTTTTTTGGTATTAATGATGCATATTTAGGAGTCGTTATGTATGAAAGGGTCAAATGTGGTCATTTCAGAGTGTTGTTTGATATCTACTTGACCACTCAAAATCACCAATTCTTGTGGACAAATGTCTGAGTAGTGGTGTACAATGGGCCAATCATGAATTTAAAAAGCTAAAAAATGATAGACTTTTGGTACATAAATGATCAACTACTGGTAAATAATGATTGACTATTGGTACATGAGTAATTTATTGAGTGAACAGTTATTGGGGGGTCAACGTGACAATAAGTGTGGTTATTGGTAATTGAGCCACTACTGATGCCTTTCCCCTATTATTCATGAGGAAAACCTATATATTTTTAGAGGTGTAAGGGTAAAGATGAATTGAGAAGTTACCTTCCATGTTCCATTTGTCGTTCACTCCTTACTCACCCAACCCTCCAATTACTAACTTTAAAGAAATCAAAAAATGATAACTAAAAGCTCATTAATAAATATATCACATGTACCAAATAGTTGCCCACTTGTATCCCTAATAGATAGAATTTTTAGTAGCTACTAGGACATTTGTGCATAAGTATTAGCATTTTTTAAGGTGATTGTAGTGCATTTTTATTGGGGCATCTATAATTGGATATTGGGTGACACTTTGAGATGACCACTTTTTGACCCTTGTCTGCATAATAGATCCCACAATGTGCATTGTTATTACCTGTATTTGTTGGCATAATTGATGCAGAGATTGTTGAGTGTTGCTTCATATAGGTTTGATAACAAGAAGATCCATTATTGTGTTGTCGTTGATGTCAACTTGATGTTGTATTTGTTGACAATGTTCCTGATGTGTTGCTAAGTATTTGTGCAGATGAATTATGTTGTGGTAGGAATTGGAGTGTCCAATCGTGGCTGGAGACTCAGGGATGTCTCTAGATGCATTCTCTATGATCGCATATGTTGGGAACAAACATGGAGCAAGTTATGATTGATTGAAGAGCAACATGGCAAACATAAGAACAAACAGTGACAGACAGTGAATGATTTGATTGTTCTATCAAATCGGTATGGATCCAAGTGTTGTGGTCATGATATGTTTATCTTGACTAAGATATGTTATTGTTACTATGATCGCAAAAGGATTGGAGTACTGAAAGATATTGTTTCAATTGACAGAAGATCATTTTGTGCCTAATAGTTAAATCTTTGAACCGGTTTGAGCAGTTGGTGTTAGATCGGTGTGCGGTGATGATGTGATCGATTGCAGTGGATGTTTTTATGATCCAGGTGTCAAGACGACGTAGCATAACAAATTTATAATGATTAATTTCTATTTCATTGCTCAAGAAGATAAGATTTAATCAAGTTTTGGAAGCGTGTTGAAGAAGTCAAAAAGGTTTGATTGTTCTTGATTCAAATCGATGTGTGATGAATCTTATGGCCGACCTGAGTTTGTTAGTACATGTTCTAGATTGGTAACACATTTTAGGATTCAAAGATCGAGCGAAAAATATTGTAATATGTTTTGTAAGGTGGTTAAATGCCTTAATGATCATGTAATGTATATATATGTAAATTAATGCTTTATGCAATTGTAGATCGTGGATGCCAAGGTGTGATCTAGTGAAGAGAGAAGATTGTCTGCAAGAAGTATAAGTATTGTGTTTAATTGGATCTAAACAAGCAAAGGAGGCATGTTACACCTAGATCATTATACTTGTTGAATCCTAATAGGTTCTCAAGAAAATCCCTTAACCGAGTAGACTTTAGCAAGTCTTATTTGTAAATCCTTTAACCAAGAGACTCTTTAACTAGGGTTTAAATCATTTAACAAGGTTACTCCTAATAGGGTAAAGCTCCTAATAGGACCAGAGGTAAATCCCTTAATTGGGTGACTACTAACAGGGCTAGGCCTTTAACAAGGCACATTTCAAAAGAGTGCAAATACTTGTGGGTACTAATCCCCACCGTAGTTTTTTCCTCTGACCAAGGGTTTCCATGATAAAAATACTGGTGTTCTTGTGTTGCATGTTTGGATGGATATTTGTGTTAGTAATAACTGAGACGGGGGTTGAATCAGTGGCCTCAAAATTTTATCCTTCAAACATTTAACCACCAATCAAATAAACCTCAGATTATTAAGTCCCTACAAGATGCATGCCATGAAATACTTATAATGATTTAACTATCTGTCGGTTTTCCTTGTCTGTCCTTATTCTCCTTGATTACCAATAAGCAGTATAACTATTTATCAAAACTTAGTAAATAAGCACAGTATACCGATCAACCCAGTGTTAACTATGTCAAATACAAAAAAATAGAGAAATGAATCATACACACGTAACACATGAATTTTTAACGTGGAAACCCTGTTAAGGGAAAAACCACTAGGACCGGTACCCCAAATTTTCACTCTTCTGAACTGAGCCCTGTTAGGAGCCAACCCTGTTAAAGGTTACAAACACACTATTAAGTACGACCTTGTTAGAGGATTTTATACATAGAGGTTGTCACTTAGTATTGGACATCTATTGCTACCATCCTTGAATCATCTTCCTTCTTAGATTGTCAATAGGTATCGGGCAAGTCCAATGCTACTTTCATGAATCAACTTTTTTGGCACTCCTTGGGATGTACCTCAATATATAGAAGACTGTTAAGTCCTGCTCTGTTAAGAGATTTGATGCTTCAATGGTTAAACTGAAACACTATGACTTGTTTCTAATGCAACTTTGAATTGTAGATTTTCTGATCTATTTAAGTACATTACCTCTCTGATCAATATATCAATTCAATTTTTTGTGCTCCACACTTTCTACTCTATGATGTTGTGCTTCACTATTCGTCGATGTCTGCAAAATTCTTTAGCTCTCCTTCAGCTTGATTGATCAGGACTGTATGAAGTTATTCTTCATCAGTTTCTCTTCAGCATCCTCTTTCTATTCACTCCCCTTAATCCCATTCGTAAATGAATTAAGCTTGTCTCTTATATAGACATGATATTTACTATTTATTGATTCTTGATTCTTGGCTCTTGGTGTGAAAAATAATCCAGCCAATTTGATTTAAAGCATAACTTCTGATTTATCTCGTAGTTATTTTTTTGCCAACTATACAAATCTTCTTTAAATCAATCACTTAACCATGGTCGAGTAAAACAAAGAAAACAACCAGTTAAGTCTATCTTTAGCTCTTGCCAGCTAGATATTTTATCATTTTCTGAACTCTCTATTTCGTCGGTCATCTTTACAGTTAGTCATCAGTGACAACTGACAGTTCCGTCGGTGTGACTCCAGTTAGCTTCGGGATCTCCGTCTGTCTGGCATCATTGGATTTTTACTCGTCGGGCAACTTTGTTTTCAGCTCGTCGGGCATCCTGTGGTTTTGCTTCGTCAGGCAACACTATCTTCTGCTCGTCAGGTATCACTGTGACTTTTCTTCTTTGCCTTTACCGATGGTGTGCACTTCGTCAGTGTTATCTGTCACTTAGTGAATACTTGAATTTTATGTATTGTTGAAAGCATAACCTTTTTTCCATTGATTCTCTGAAGTCTTTGGCATTATGTACATGATTGTTCAGATGATATCAAGTTGACATCAATGACAATACAAACCATTAACTGATTTAATGCCTTGCATTATCTTCAACTTAGCATTATAAAATATTCAATCAGTTACATGTCATCAATCTCTCCCTTTGGCATTGATGGCAACATACTATATTATCACACTATACTATTTCTAATACAATATGAAATACAATAGTTGAGATTCATCAAACTACCAATATT
>MU224948.1:1142732-1175434 GCA_018584345.1 Thuja plicata
GCATCTATTGCTACCATCCTTGAATCAACCTCCTTCTTAGACTGTCAATAGGTATCAGGCAAGTCCAATGCTACTTTCATGAATCAACCTTTTTGGCACTCCTTGGGATGTACCTCAATATATAGAATACTATTAAGTCATGCTCTGTTAAGAGACTTGATGCTTCAATGGTTAAACTAAAACACTATGACCTATTTCTAATGAAACTTGGAATTGCAAATTTTTAGATATATTTAAGTACATTACCTCTCTGATCAATGTATCAATTCAATTCTTTGTGGTCCACACTTTCTGCTCTATGATGATGTGCTTCACTGTTCATTGGTGTCTGCAAAATTCTTTAACTCTCCTTTAGCTTGATTGATCAGGACTGTATGAAGTTATTCTTCATCAGTTTCTCTTCAGCGTCCTTTTTCTATTCACTCCCCTTAATCCCATTTGTAAATGAATTAAGCTTGTCTCTTATATAGACATGATATTTACTATTTCTTGATTCTTGGCTCTTGGTGTGAAAAACAATCCAGCCAATTTGATTTAAAGCATAACTCCTGATTTATCTCATAGTTATCTTTTTGCCAACTGTACAAATATTCTTTAAATCAATCACTTAACTATGGTCGAATAAAACAAATAAAACAACCAGTTAAGTCTATCTTTAGCTCTTGCTAGCTAGATTTTTTGTTATTTTCTGAACTCTCTGTTCCGTCGGTCATCTCTACAGTTAGTCGTCGGTGACAACTGACAGTTCCATCGGCATGACTCCAGTTAGCTTCAGGATCTCCGTTTGTTGGGCATCATTGGATTTTACTCGTCGTGCAACTTTGTTTTCAGCTCGTTGGGCATCCTGTGGTTTTGCTTCATCAATCAACACTATCTTCTGCTCGTTGGGTATCACTGTGACTTTTCTTCTTTGCCTCTACCGATGGTGTGCACTTTGTTGGTGTTATTTGTCACTTAGTGAATACTTGACTTTTAAGTATTGTTAAAAGCATAACCTTTGTTCCATTGATTCTCTGAAGTCATTGGCATTATGCACATGACCGTTCAGATGATATCAAGTTGACATCAATGACAATACAAACCATTAACTGATTTAATGCCTTGCATTATCTTAAACTTAACATTATCAAACATTCAATCAGTTACATGTCATTAATTTGTGCACTTTGCTTATTGTTGCATAAGGTTTAAAGTTGATGAATGTTGTTAATGTGTTGAATGAATTGTGAAATTTTTTAGATCTAATAGATTACTCACTCTTCCCCCCCCCCCCTCTCAGTAATCTTGGACCTTATAGTATTAACAATTGGTATCAAAGCATAGGTCCTCTTTGTGGTAAAAACTTAACAACTTGAGGAAAAGATCTAATGATGAAGAAGGAAGGTCATAAGTTTACAGGAGACAACTACACAATATGGAGCGATAGGATGAAGACATATTTGAAAGGAATGGGGCCACAGTTCTAGGATCATGTGGTAACAAAATATACAATTCCTAATGGACCTCTAAATCCAAATCAACTGAAAGAGCAATAGGAGAACATACAACCACTAGAAGCAATTGTAAGTACCTTGTCTGATACTGAGTATGTTGACATTCATGGACTTGAGACTGCCTTTGATGTTTGGGAAAATTTGAAGCCAGTCTATAGTGGAGACAAACATAGCGAAAAGATATGGTAGACTGCTTGAAGGGCAAATATGATGACATGAAAATGGTGGAAGGTGAGAACATTGCTCAATATGGTTAAAGGATAAAGGAAGTAGTTGGTGCTGTCAAAGTTTTTGGTGGTAACATTGAAGAAAGTAATGTGGTAATTAAAATATTGAGAACCTTTCTACCTTCTTATGCCATTAGATTTTATGCTATACAAGAATTGAGAACATTTGATACTATTTTTGTTGATGGATTGATTGGTAAGCTCATGGCTTTTGAATTAAGTAACTATAATAATAGTATGCCTAAAGTTGAAGCAACCTTTAAGGCCTCTATGTCATTAGCATCAGAGAAGAAGGGATAATATATAATTCATGAAAGTTATTCCATGGAACTTGAATCTATCTTGGATGAAGAAAAGAAGCAAGAAGAACTTGAAGCATTACTTGCAAGAAGACTACCTAGAGGTACTGGTAAGTATAAAGGAAAGCTACCTATGAAATGTTTTTCATGTAAAAACATAGGACATTTTTTCTGCCAGATGTCCTAATGGTGAACAAAAAGAGAAGATCAAAATATTCAAGGGAAAAGGAAACAAACAATGTCATGTTGCAGTAGATGAAGATGTGACTAATAAAGAATCTGATGACAATGATGAAGTAGTGTTTGTTGCAATCAAAGAAGAAACTTCTGAAGATGAGAAGACATTGGTGTCACACATGGAATATGGTAATGTATGGGTCATTGATAGTGGGTGCTAACATGAAATGACTGGTGACAAAAGTAAGTTCATAAAGATAGATGAATTTGATGGTGGTGTGATCAGATTTGGAAACAATACACCCTGCATAGTAAGAGGTAAAGGTTCAATATCCTTAAATGGTAAAATTATTATTGATGATGTTTATTGGGCTGAAGTTGTTACATACAACTTGTTGAGTGTTGGGTAGTTGAATAACAAAGCTTATCATTTAGAGTTCAAAGGAGGTATGTGCAAGAAATATGGAAGATCAGGAGATCTGATTGCTACTGGGAAATAAACTAAAGGTAAGTTATTCCATCTGAATACTATTGTTAATAGGTGTTTGGTTGCTAAGGTTCAAGATAACGGTTGTGGCGTAGAAGGTTTTTTCATGTGAATTTTGATATCTTGATCGAGGTTAGTAAGTCAAATGTTGTTAGGGGATCTCCACAACTTTTGAAACTAGAGAATGAAATGTGCAAGGAATTTCAATTGGGTAAGATGACTCGTTCTACTTTCAGTAGTAAGTCTTTTTCTTCTGAAAATGTATTAGATTTAGTTCATACTGATCTTTTTGGTCCTATGAGGACAGAGAGTTATCATGCTGATGATTATTTCATGTTGTTTATTGATGACTATTCAAGAATGATGTGGGTGACATTTTTGAAGGATAAATTTGAAGCTTTCTATAATTTCAAAGTGTCCAGGGAATTTGTTGAGAATGAAATAGGTAAGAGGTTGAAGTTTTTAAGATTAGACGGAGGAGGATATTTCACTTCATGGGAGTTCATTGAGTATTGTGAAGAAAATGAAATCAAGAGATAGATGTCAGCACCAAGGACTCCTCAAAAAAATGGAATTGCAGAAAGGAGGAATCTAACTATAGTTGATGCTGCCAAGAAAATAATGATTTAAGGTGATGTACCTAATTCATATTGGAGAGAAGTTATTAGCACTGCAATCTACACAATGAACTCGGTACAAGTGAAGAAAGGAATCGGTAAGACACCTTATGAATTTTGGTATGGTCACACACCTAGTGTTAATTATTTCAAAGTTTTTCATAGTAGATTGTATATCAAGAGAGATGATTTCACTGGCAAGTTTGATCCTAAGAGTGATGAAGGTATTTTATTGGAATATTCTACCAAAACAAAGACCTATAAGTGTTTCAATAAAAAGGACTAACAGGATGGTTGAAAGTATAAATGTGAATTTAGACATGAATATCTAGAGATATCTAATGAATCCATCAAGAAATAATAATAAAATGTCTAGGAGATTGTGTATGTGCAACTTGAAGTGCAATAAACTGTTGAACATAACAATGAGGAAGAAGTGGTTCAACCGAAGGAACAAGAAGAAGAAGCACCTAGACCTGAACTTGTTATTCCAAGGTATGTAAAATTGAATCATTCTACTGATCATATCATTGGTGATAAAGATGTTGGAGTGCAAACAATAAGAAGAATCAGAGAGAGTACTTGTCCTATTTCAAATTTTGAGCCTAAAACTATGAAGGAAGCTTTTAATAATGATGATTGGATAAAAGCTATGGGAGAAGAGCTTGATCAGATTGAGAAGAATGACACATGGACACTTGTTCCTAGACCAACAAACATGAATTTGATTAGTACAAAGTGGGTTTTCAGGAACAAACTAAATGAAGATGGAGAAGTGGTTTGAAACAAGGCAAGACTTGTGTACAAGGGTTATGCACAAGAGGAAGGACTGGACTATGGAGAGACATTTTCTTCTATGGAAAGACTTGAAGGGGTAAGAATGTTACTTTATTATGTTTCCCATAGGAATTTTAAGGTTTTCCAAATGGATGTTAAATCTTCTTTTCTACATAGGATTCTTGAAGAAGAAGTTTACATAGATCAACCAGATGGGTTTTCACTGACATAGAACACGGACATGGTGTGCAAGTTACAAAAGACATTGTATGGATTGAAACAAGAACCTAAAGTAGGGTATGAAAGGCTACACTCTTATAATGTTAAGATTAGTTTCATAAGAACTAGTGAAGATAGTAATATGTACTTTAAGGTTGAAGGTGATAAGATACTATTAGCTGAAGTGTTTGTGGATGACATAATTTTTGGAGGATATAATGAGATGAGCTTGGATTTTGTAGAAGAGATGAAGAAAGAGTTTGAGATGTCAATGATAGGAGAAATTAAGTTCTTTATTGGATTGCATATTTCACAACTAAAAGATGGTATCTATATCAGTCAATCCAAGTACATAAAGGAAGTACTGAAGAACTTTGGAATGGAAGATTTCAAGCCAGTTGGAACCCCCATGGTGACAAGATGCAAGCTATCTAAAGATGATGATTCAAGTGCAGTGGATGCAAATCTATACAAATCTATGATTGGTAAGTTGCATTATGTTGTTCCAAGTAGACTAGACATTGCACAAGCAGTTAGAATAGTGGCCAGGTTTCAAGTTAATCCTAAGGAATCTCACATGGTAGCAATAAAAATAATTTTTAGGTACTTGAAAGGGACAAAATACTATGGTCTTTGGTATGCTCACAAAGGTGATTTCTCTTTGAGTGTTTTTACTAATGCAGATTGGGCAGGAAATATTGATGAAAGAAAGAGTACAAGAATTATGTCATGGACAAGTAAGAAGCAAAAATGCATCTCCCAATCTACTGTAGAAGCTGAGTATGTTGCTGCAGCTATCAGTTGTTCACAAATTGCTTGGATGAAGAAGATCCTAGAAGGTATCAAAGAGAAGGTAACTGAACTTGTGACTATATACTATTATAATACAAGTGCAATCAATATTTCAAAGAATCCAATAATGCATTCTAAGACTAAACACATTGCAGTCAAGTGTCATTTCTTAAGAGAGAAAGTGCTGGAAAAGGTAGTCAAGTTGGAATATGTGCCAACCAAGGAGCAACTAGAAAACATATTCACTAAACCTTAACCTAAAGATACTTTTGAGTATCCGAGATGTAAGTTAGGGGTTATTCCCCTACCTGAACGACATTAAGATGTTTTTGTAAGTATCTATCTAGTGGACTCATTGAATATCTTTCACTATTAGGTTGATGTTAAAAAGGAATACTCCTTAGGGGGAGAAGTCAGAGGCAAAAAATAGATATAAAAATAGTAGGTGACCTACTTGGTGCCTTTGGAATTGTTGTCAAAGGGGGAGAAGATCAGAAGAAGAATTTTAAGGAGAAGACCAAGAAGATCAAGACAAGGATTTTGGTGCATCAGCTAAGGGGAGAAACTATTATCAGATCAATGTGGTGTTGCCATCAATACCAAAGGGGGAGATTGTTGGCATATATAATTCATAAATTTTTGAGTGTTGATTGGTACATGTTTGATGACAAGAAGATCAATTATTGTGTTTTCATTGATGTCAACTTGGTGTTGTATTTGTTGACAATGTTCCTGATGTGCTGTTAAGTATTGGTGCAAATGAATTATGTGTTGCAATAGGAATTATAGTGTACGATCATCATTAGAGAATTAGGGATGTCTCTAGATACATTATGTATGATCACATATGTTGGGAACAAACATTGAGAAAGTTATGATTGATTGAAGAGCAATAGAGAAAACAATGAAAAATAGTGAATGTTTGATTGTTCTATAAAATCGGTATGGATCCAAGTGTTGTGGTCATGATATGTTTAGCTTGACTAATATATGTTCTTCTTACTATGATCGCAAAAGGATTGGAGTACCGGAAGGCATAGTTTCAATTAACAGAAGATCATTTTGTGCCTAATAGCTACATGTTTGAATTGGTTTGAGAAGTTCGTGTTAGATCAGTGTGTGGTGGTGATGTGATCGGTTGTGGTGGATTTTTCTATGATCCAAGTGTTAAGGTGACATGGCATAAAAAATTTGTAATAATTAATTTCTATTTCATTTCTCAAGGTGATCAGATCTAATCAAGGTTTGGAAGTGTGTTGAAGAAGTCAAAAGGTTTGATTGTTCTTGATTCAAATCGACGTGTGACGAAGCTTATGGCCGACCTAAGTTTTTTAGTGATTGTTCTACATTGGTAACATGTTTTTAGGGTTCATGGATCGAGCAAGAAATATTGTAATACATTTTTAAGGAGATTAAATGCCATAATGATCATGTAATGTATATATATATATAAATCAATTCTTTATGCAAGTGTAGATCATGTATGCCAAGGTGTGGTCGAGTGAAGAGAGAAGATTGTCTGCAAGCATCAAAATTATTGTGCTTAATAAAGTCTGAACAAGAAGATGAGGCGTTCTACACATAGATCATTGTACTTGTTGAATCCTAATAGGTTCTCAATAAAAGCCCTTAACCAGGTAGACTTTAATAGGTTTGATTTGTAAATCCTTTAACTAGGCGACTGTTTAACTAGGGTTTAAATCATTTAACAAAGTTACTCCTAACACAGCAAAGCTCCTAACAGGGAAAGAGGTAAATCCCTTAACCGAGTGACTCCTAATGAGTTCTTCTCCTAACAGGGCATCATTTTAAGCTCCTAACAGGGCTAGGCCTTTAATAGGGCACATTTCATAAGAGTGCAAATACTTGTGGGTACTAATCCACACAATGGTTTTTCCCTCTAACCAATGGTTTCCATGATAAAAATACTAGTTTTCTTGTGTTGCATGTTTGGATGGATATTTTCTCACTTTGCTTATTGTTGCATAAGGTTTAAAGTTGATGAATGTTGTTAATGTGCTAAATGAATTGTGAAATTTTTTAGTTATGATAAATTATTGATTCACCCCCCCTCTCAGTGTTAGTAGACCTTATAATATTAACAATATCATCCTAAAATGTTAGCACCCATAATTGAATGTCTTATAGGGCCTATTAACCCAATTTTGGTGATGTTGAGATCTAATTGTTGGTTAAGCCCACTTACCCCCCTTTTTGGCTTCTTTTCCACATTCCCTGATAGGTCTCCACCCTTCCCTAGGCATTTTTACCTAGGGGTAAGGTCAAAATTTGACTTCACCCCCAAGGGTGAGGTTGAACTTTGACTTTACCCATTATAGGTCTGCCTTGTTTTGGCCCAGAGCCCGATGTCAAGACCTTTCTCCTATGTATTTTTAATTTCTTTTTCTGGGTCAGCCTACTCACATTTGGATCTCAAAATGAGTATAAAAGGATTGTCTATCCCATTATTTTTCAACATAAGAACATAAGAAAACATAAGAGAACCAAGACAAGCAACCAAAATTATCAAGCAATTGTGCCAATATTATGCAAGCATAAGTATTTAAGCATTCAAGTGGCAAGACATCCATCCAAGGTCTCCAAGTATTCTTCCTAGATCCATTGAAGCAAGTCAATCTCCTTTCTTTGATGCACAATTTCTCTCCCATGATGGCCAAGTAGAGAGCTTCTCAAGTGGCGCAATTAGGAGGTTCCTTCTTCAAGTGGCATAACTACATTCATGACTTAGAGATGGTAATTATGGATTACATGCATTGGTGAGGACATCCTTGATCTTCCCACGTCTCCAGTCCAAGTTCAAATGTAAGCATCCTCATAAATTTGTGCAATTTCTACATCCATTTTATGAGGGTTTATACAAGGTGAATCAAACATTTACCTTCATTTCCTTTTCAAATTTGCATTCTTGTCAATTTAAAGGTTAATTCCTAAACTGGGGCTTGACCAAGGCAAGCCCCCCATCCACAAACAATTTCCTTTCTTTATGTGTGCAGGAACATGTTTCGGGATTTGCAAAGCTTGATTTGGGTATTTTTGGGGTCATCTCAGAGATCAGAATTAGAAAGTACATAATTGAAAACAAAGGGGTGTAGTTGAGAGTCTCGACTTGTACCTAAAAACTCAACTTGTTCCTGGAGCCCTCATATTTTTACAGTCATAAATTACAGGTGCTAAGGTTCTAGATCCATAATAGTTTTAGTCTGTGACACCACAGTGACTGGAAATTGCAATTTGAAGGCTCACAACCTCCTAATTCCTTCCAAGGTGCACAAATGTTTCTTCCTTCTTGGATTTTTCTTTCAGATCTGTTATTGCTTCAGTTATTTGAATTACTTTCCAAATCTGTACTTGTTCATTAATCAATTAGTCAAATGCATTAATTCCTTAATATCAAAAATAGGTCTTATCTTCCTCCCTTTGCACCTAGGTTTTGAATTTGCATCCCTTCATCTTGGGTTATGCTAATCAAGCTTAGATACAAAGAGGATAGGTTTGTTGATTTACCAATGTATACCATAGGACCTTGGTGAGTGATCCCTACCTTAGCATTGTTCACCATTTTCCCCTATACACTACCATTAAGTTAGAACAATAGTTATAAGAAGATAAGTCATAGATGAAGAGAAAACCAAAAAATCATAGAAATCCAATGTAGCATTTAGGATATGTGGGTACATGAAGGTAGTTATAAAAGATACTAGTGTACTTCCCCTAGAAGGTATAGAACCATTTGTACATTGCATAATACATTTAAGTAGAGATAATTTCTAAAAGGAAGCAAAGGTGTGGAAAAACATTTCCAACACAAGTCTAGTAGGGGGAGGTTATGTAATTTTTTTACAAATCTTAACTCTTACAATATAATTAAACTCATAGAAATAGCTATATAACCCGCATAAGGATTACTACAATAAAGACGACATATACTTGTGGAAAACCATTTTGGGTAAAAACCTAACACTCCAAAAATCTAATTCTTTGTATTCGAGTAAACTAACTAGATTACAATACAATGTCAGAGCTAAGCTCTACAATAATCAACATACAAAATTGGGTCATTTCTAACAACAAAATATTACCTGTCGAAAACTTCACATACAAAATGCTCTCAAAGATATCCAATATATAAAGAAAACAAGTGAAGAGGTAGCTTCTAGATGAAGCTAGAAGAAATGGGCATCCAAAATCACTTGGCACACTTACCGACCACCTTGAAGCATGCAAATGACACTTGTAAGGAATTATTTGACCCCTCTTACATACCTTCAAACTTGCACACCCCATTTTTTCCATAAAGAGGTATGACAAATGCTTTTACACACCTTACAACTAGCATATGACTTGTCATAATTGGAAACACTTACAACTATAAGAGAATAAATTATTACTAATTATTAATAGTTTATTCTCTTGAAAGCTATCATTACCCAACATGGGCATCCACCTCTCTACACAAAAAATCCCTTTGACACTTGTCCAACCTCTCATAGAATATGATTATTATGCATCATAACTTGTCATAGGAATCTATCATTTGTCATAATTTTTCATAAGCTCTTACACACTGCTCAAGTTGTTGACACATGGTAGAGAATATCTTCCAAAGCTAGGATGACTACCTCTTCATGTGAGGAAAAAAATATCATTGTCACCTCCCAAACCGACAACAACACATTAATTGTACTAGGTCCCACTAAAAGACACAATGGGATGTGAATAAAATACAACATATGCTTGAATAAATACAATAATAAAATAAATTGATACTACGAAATACTAAGGTTGAGACACCTTAAATCCCAACAAATTTATGCTTGTAAAAATGATTGAGTTTGACTATGTACTCACAAAAAATATCTTTCATTCTATAAAAGCGATTTGAAATGAAATGATACCTTTCTGCTTTCTAGATCAATGAGGATTGTTTTAGGGTTTGAGAGAATTCTCCAACAACATTTATTTTTATATATAGGGTCGATAATATCAATTATGATAATGAGATGATTAGATAGAGCAAAATAAGGTAGAATTGGATAGCCATTGGTGTATTTAAAAACCCAAAGCTATAAGTTTTTCCATTAAAGGAGCAAGGGAGAAGTTACATACAAACAATCTATTATACTTTGTCAATATAATATATTAATTTAGGTAGCCAAAATTCACCACTACTATAACTTGGTTTTTTATGTACTCACATAAATGACCTTTGATTGTACAGAAGAAAATTTGAAATGAAATGGCATCCTTTCCACTTATATTTCCATGAGGACATTTTTAGGGTTTGCACGAATGCTCCAACAATAATGGTTTATATATATAGGGATGGAAAGTATGTGTTTTGATCACAGGAGGATTAAATAAAGTTGTATTGAACAAAATAAGGTAGTTTTAACTAGTCATTGGTATATTTAAAAGGTCAAGACCATAGTTTTTGTCACTAAAGGAGCAAGGGACAAGTTACATCCAAGCAACTTGATATACCTGGTAAATATACTATATTAATTTAGGTAGAAAACATTTACCACTTCCATAAGTTTATCTTTTAGTATTTAAAGAATTTTTTAGGATAAATTCTCAAGTTCTTTTGTTGAATTCATTTTCATAGAAACTTGTTATCTTCGTAATTTTCTATAAAAAAAATATCCTCGCTATACAACTATTATTAAGGGTTAGGGCATTTGTAGATCAATTTGATAATATTGGTATAGTTAATATTCATGATTCTTGAAAATTATTTTAAATTGAGAATTTATGGATCAATTTGTTCTTAGAGTAGTTTTGTCTTTGTGAGATTTATGAAAGTGTGCATATATGATAGTGATAATAGCACATAAAGCCCAAATTGAAGAATTGAAAGAATTTGTAACAATGTGAAAGGCGTGAAAAGAATTAGTTAACCACTAACAAGGCATTAAAATAATTAGTTATGGTTAAACTACTAGCAAGAGCACATATCAAGGCAACAACTAAATATAATGCACAAGAGAAAATCACTTTAACTAAAGTGGTAAAAGATCTAGCTAATACATTTGGCATAAAGGAAGGAGAAGGTATGAAAAGTAAACATTTATTGAAAAAGCCTTTCTGATACAGAGGTAAGGGTGGTGGATGGATAGCCCAATTACAAGTTTAAGAGGTTGTGAAGATTACTACTATTCTCCAAACCCTCAAATGCTTCAAATGAACTCAAACTTGTCTAGACTTCTCCCAATGCCCAAGATGAAATGAATGATGTCTATACACAATATTCAAGAGTATTTGATAGGTTTTAAGGTTGTTTGTAACACCCAAGGTACCCAACTCTCCAAACTTCTTCAAACTATCTAGAGGCCTAATGGCCAGTCTTGTAGGCCTGCAATGACCTTCTCAATATCCTAACTCCAAACTTTTCCAAAGTGTGAAAGGAAATAATAAATGATTCAGACACCCTCTGTCTAGTACTTCAACATATCAAAAGGCTCACTATTGTTGTTTTGGAGCATATACTGCTGATCACACCTTGTGACTCCAAAAATGCATAAAAATGGGCAAATTAACAAAGGAAGTATATGTTTACTTTACTCCCAAAACTCCAGACTCTAGACAGTAACTTCTTATGTTCCAAAAGACACAAATCCAAAAGGAAGTAACTCAAAACCCCCTAAAACATCAAAATCCTCAATTTGGGTGTTCCAAACCCTTGATTCTAGGGCTTTTCAGATATCTACCTTCCCAACAATTCCAAGCAGCGTAATTTTTAGTGGCAAATATTTTCCTTTTGGCAAATTCTGGGATATATTTTTGGTGGATTTGGCAAATTACGCACGGTATACGGTGGCCCCAATTGCCCAATCTTGACACGGTAACAGTTAAATATTCATTGGAATCGACAATAAGATTTTTCGTTTGACGAGGTTGACCAATATATTCACCTTTAACCAATCTGACATGGTTATTTTAATGGTCTCTTATTCGCCAAGGGTATTAATTATGAATTGCATATAAAATCTAAAATAGCCAAATGGTTTATATTGTTATCTTAACCACAACCTATTTCGCCAACCTTTAATTAATTGTTATATAGACCACGACCTATTTCGCCAACCGTTAATTAATTGTTATATTGACCACGTCCTATTTCGCCAACCGTTAATTAATTGTTATATTGACCATGTCCTATTTCACCAACCGTTAATTAATTGTTATATTGACCATGACATATTTCACCAAGCGTTAATTAATTGTTATATTGACCACGACGTATTTCGCCAACCATTTGTTAATTCCCACCTTCAAGTCGACACATTTTTTTCCAAAAGCCTGGGAATTCAAAAAAAAATGGAAATTTGAATCATGGATTGATATAAATTAATATGAGATTTGTTAGTCTTTTAGTTTTCATGTCCCATTCAGTAAACAAAGGATTCAACATTTCAGAGAATCATAATTATTTGTAAGAAGAATTATTTTATAGGAAGCTGGACCAAGGTAAGAAAATATTTATTCACATTTCACAGTATTGCTATTAATTTCCTTGTGAGTCAATGACTAGTGAGAGGTCAAGATGTCGGATAAGGGTGACTATCCTACTACTGAAGGGATTGAGATGTCAGGGGAGGTTGAACTTGAGACTCAGACTTCTCACTGTGCTTAGGGCAGTGAAGGGATCAGAAAGCTAGACAAGGGTAAGACTCATGTTTTTTAGGGAAGTGAAGGGAAGGGTAAGACTCCTTAGGGAAGTGAAGGGTCTGGGAGGCCATCAAAGCGCCCAAAAATTAAAGATACTACCATAAAGGCTTTCTTTGGAGTTGGAAATGTTTCTGCTCCATCAACTTCTGCAATTGCAAGTGCAAAAGCCATTCACAGTAGCTCACCAATACCACTACCACAAGTTGGGCTTGTCATTGAGTTAAATGAAAATCAAAATGCATCAAATGAGGATAACAATGGTGGCATGATAGAAGATGTTATAAGGGATACACAAAACTAGTTGGATGAAAATGCTAGAAATGAAGATAATAATGATATTGGTAGGAAGAAAAGAAAAAGGGAAGTAAAAATGGGGAGGGAGTGGGAAATGACAAGAAATTTTAAGGTTGATTGGGTACCAAAGTACTGGTTCATTGAACCAGTCCTAAAAAATGATGAACAAACAACAGAATGCAAGTGTAAGATTTGTACCTAGAAAAATAAGAGAGAGAAGAAGTTGCAGCTAAAGCTTGACACTATAGAAAAACATATTGGTAAGGTTTATAAAAAATAGACTATAGACGGACAAGAAATATCAGTAGTGAGATGGAAATCTAAGGAAGAATGTCTTCATGTTAAGTATGCCATGGAATATGAAGAGCATAACAAGAGAATGGCAGCAATTTCTAGTAGTGAAAATCCAATCAAGGTTGGGTTCAAACATGCAGCCAATAAAGAAAACCTGGCTATGAGAGACATCTCAGAATATGGTAATTTATTATCCTTTTTGAGAGTTCCTCACTATCCTATGTCACATTGGTCAACAAACGTTGGATGGGAAATGGCAACTTGTCTTTTTGAGGTGGAAAAGCAAAATTTATAGGAGAAAGTAAAATAGTCCAGATTCATTTCATTATTCATAAATGAAGTTACTGCAGTAGATAATGTTAGTGATTTTTCTTGTATCCCCCGGTTCTAAAAGCGACAATGCAAACCAGACCTGGGGATTTTTTTCTAGCTCACAAGAGTCAGCTCATTCCTGCAAACTGAGGGGCAATAAAAGACTAATTGATGAGGATTTGATCCTCCTTCTACTTCGAGTTCCACACACTCAGGCGGGTGCACCTAAAACATGATAAAATCTACATATACAATGACTCACTAGCTAAACCTCATTATGTAGATGTGACCATGGATAGTTCTTAGACTTATAAAACATGGGAGTTCAAATCAACCAGTCTTATATAGGATCCCACCTATATGATCTACTAAGAACTAGGGAAATGGTCAAGGTAACAACAAGGATATTCACCCTTCTTCTCTTCGAACCCGGAGGCTCAGGCAGGCTAACCTATTAGTTTCACTTCTATAAGGAATCACCAAACATATTTTCACTATTCAATGCAACTTGTATACATTTATGCTCTTGAATAGGAAAGGGAAAATGAATAGATTTAAAGATTTGATGATGAAAATGCATAACCAGCAAAGGACCAGTGCCTTATCTATTGGGCAACAGAGTCAAACAAATATGTATTCCCAGAAAACCTTAACTCCAAACTCAAAGAAACCAAGTGAAATGCCTTACAAATCACTCTTCTCATTCCAGTTCCTAAACATCAGATTCATGTATAAAACTTTGAATTCTTAGAACTTGTATCCAAGATTGACTCTCTCCTTGAAAGAAACTTAAAAAAAAAGATCACAGCTACCTTATAATTGGTGTATTAACATGCCTTACAAGTTAATAGACAAGAATTAAAACCAGATACACAAAGACATCAGACAAGAATTGAACATGGATTCCATCATTCTTCATTAAAATTCATCTGTATATGTACATTTGTAAAACAAAGAACACAAATAAATAAGACTAAAGAGCCTGAATACTACCCAGCAGCATAAATTTCAACATCCCTTACAATCAGAAGAAAATCCAGATATAGGAGAAATTGAAAAAACCATCTCCTTCACCGACACTTGTCTCCTCCTCAAAATATCTACAACTGCTTCAAATTGAAACTACGAGAATCTGATATGGTTTGCCCTCAAATAATCTACAAAATCATATTCTCCATTCCAAGACCTTTCTGGTGATATATGATACTCTATACTTTGGATCAAATGTGCCCTCTAAAATATTAATCAAACTTTTCTTTCCTGTGCAGATTTCTTTTAAAAGTTTGAAATATTTCAATTTGAAATTAATTACTTTTTCAATAGTTGGACTATTGAAATGAGATAAATTTAACATTAATATTTCCTTTTGCCCTAATTTTATCTCATCTTGACATTTGTCACTTAGACTTAATGGCTGTTAGATGTTGAGCATCTTCCCTTTAAGCCATTAAGTCAGCCCTTAGATCTTTCTAAACTTGCACACTTGTTAACCCCTTTGTTGAAATGAATTCAAATTAAAAAATCATTTAAATTTGCACATCTCACCAGATTGTGCCAAGTGTCACTCTCTTATTGGTCTGCAGGTCCACTTGGTGCCACATGTCAATCCATTATTGGATGCCTCTGCACTGCACAAGATTGTGCCACTTGGTACCTGCCCTGCACCACGTGGCATCATCTGATTGGTTGACCTATCCATTGGGTGCAACTTGTCAATCTCTAATTGACTGCCTTTGCACTGCACAAGATTGCACCATGTGTCTAGGTGCCACATGTCACTCTTCCCTTAATGGCTTAATGGTAAATCTCATACATCTTTAACCTTAAGGGATCAAGTCAACCATAGATTTGGTTTCCCCAAGATCCATACCCATCTGGGAGACCTGTCAGATGCACTGCCACATCATCGCCACCTTGTCACCTCACTGTCTGCCCAACTATCACCTTTGCCAGGTGGCCCAATGGCTTAATCACTTATAGATATCGTCCTTGCAACTTTATCACCAATCGATTAAGTCGTTCGTCGATTCTCGATCACCTCAAGATCCACACCCAATGTGCAAGCATATCCACCACATCACCTCTGCGGGTCCCATTAAATTTTGGGTCTTCTTCCTCGGGCACCTTTCTTGATGCGTCCACCACCTGCGCATGCATAGCTTTCTCTTCATCTTCATATTACATGCTATGCGTTGTTGGTTATAAAAATTTATAGCTTCCACTCCACAGTGAAAGTGGGACTAAAGTTTCTATGTATTTCCCATCAAAATACTGGGGCCCACTACCTTGTCAATTCCTCCAACTTGCGTAGTCTCCAAGAGCACTTGGCTCTTCATTTCAATTAACATACAATGTACAATGGAATTTAAACATAAATGTTTCCACTCCCCAGTCAATGTGGGATGCAACGTATTGCATTTTCAAATCCTTTTAAAACTTACTACATAGATTTGTGGCCCATACACCTACATATTTTAGTTGCAATGAAATGTTCAACCATTTTCCTTGTCACGCAGCCCTTGCTTGGGGTCTTCTTCCTCAGATTGCACAACTTTCATCCAACATTGCGTAGGGCATGCTGGCTGGGTTGTGGAGTTGGCCTTAAACCTACCAATTATACTTGCTTTGGAATGTTTAAGACTCCATCTTTCTCCATATTACTGGGCATGGACTTCTATTTACTCTGGCAGTGAGATATTTGAATACACTCCACCAAGTGTTGCGTTTTGTGTTGAATGAGCTCCTCCAATAGTACATTGCGCAACATGTTTTACAGTGCAAATTTCACATTTATATAAAATGTGTTTCTTTATTTTATGTTGCGTAGGCTCTTAGCAGACAATCTACATGCTTGTCAGTGCTTCAACCATTCACTTGTGCAGCCTTTCCCATACCTCCTGCACAATTTGCATTGGAAATTTTTAATGAATACTGCTCCCATACCAATTATATCCCCTGTGCAGCCTCTTGAAATATGTGCTCGCTATTTTGTTTTTTCTTTAAACATTATAAAGTCTTCCTTATGCTACGTGGATGTCATTGTCAATGTATTTACAATGAAATAATAAAAATTGCTTCCTGCCTTGCGCAGGCTTCAACCAAACTCCTACGTTGATTTCCTTTTTAATCTTATGCTTGCGTAGGGTATTTTCATCTCCAATGCATTTAAAAATATTAACTTTACCTTCTTAAAACTATGCAGCCACCTCCTTCTTCTACGCAGGGCTGGCTCTTCACATGTTTTCACAGGGCTTAGGCAACATATTGTACATCATTCTATTCTTATTTATGCTTCCCAATCTCATGCGCTGGTTTGTAAGATAATTGGTTTCCTTGTCAAACGTTCACCTGATGGTCTATGCTTCCATTTATTGAATGTAATTTGCATTTGCAAGCATTTTAAAGAGTCCTTTTGCTTTATGCAGGCCTTTGCTAAGATTTCATACCTGTCCATAACACATGCATTAGTTTGAAAGTATTTGAGGTCTTCAAAATACTCTCCTTGCGCCACCTCTTTGTCCTCATTTGACAACATACTTTTGACTTCCTGCGCTGGCCCTTACAAATTGTCTACGTTGACTTCTTTGGATTTAGTGCGCATGCCTCTCATCTTCTGGTAGAAAAATAAGGTAAGTAATCCTACCAAGTGTTATGTATAATAAGAGCAATGAGACCAATGTAAAGTGTAGAGTCATCCACTGAAGGATAAGCATTCATCATGGAAGTGATGGAATAACTTTCTTGGAGGAGTGTCTAGACCATAGACCAAGAGGTATATAACTGGAAATGAAAAACAATCTAGAATAGAATGCCGAATGAATTGACATTGCCCATCCAAAAGCGGTCAATGGAGCGTTATTTGTTGAATTTGGCAATACAATGGACAATTACATTTGCATTAACCTTTTGGAGCCAATCCAATCTTCATGTTATCAATTGCATCATATTCATCAATGTTTACAGGACTGGTACGAGATTTCTCCCAAAACAATTCATCAACTGACTTTTCGCATATAATACTTTTCCTGAAATAAAACTTTTATACCCATCTTCTCTCTAACCACAAAGTGATAGATGACCTCTAGAAAAGACCCTTTTAAAATGATCAAATCACTTTGTCAGATCATGCAGCTGAAAACCCATTCTCATCTCCAACATACTGGTACACCCACCAAATGGATCTCTTTTGATTCAAAAATAAATGCTGGATATTCACAATAAAAAGTGATCATTTTGAAATATGGCAAACGTTGATGCAAAAACAATATGAATTGCACTCGGATCCACTCTTGTAAACAATGCAAACTATGCCTTGAAGCACTATCATAGAACAAGGAGAAACACTTACATATAGAAAGTATAGATTCACAACCGACATTTGAAAACCACCATCTGGTACACTGAAATCATCCTTTGAAAGTAATTGTTCTACAATTCTAGTTCTGTGAAATAACGGTGAAACACATCTGGTTTTGACTTTGAAAACAAGTCAAACAACCTCCTAAAGATCTGAGCTTCTGGATATTGGAAAAATGTGATATGGAGAGAATGAATCCAGAAGGATGACTCATGATGATCAACCAGTCACATTTGGGAGATCCTTGAAGATAGCCACTTTGAAATGCAGAAAACAGAAAACATGAGGAATAATGATTTCTGCAAATGAAAAGAGTTTGGGAAAGTGTTCATATAAAACCCTCAGGACCTAAAACCTTGCAATTTTGGAGAAAATTTGGCCTACAATTCAGGGCAGCCATTTTCCTAATATGACCAATCACAACATTCAAGATATAACTTCACAAACAAGACCTTCGACCAAGCTGTGCAACTGATCTGCATCAAATTGTTAGAAACTGCATATGGAATGGGATTGGCAAACTGGGAAAAAGGATTCATCATAGCCTGAAAATATTCATGGTAGCATATTTCCATGCCTAAAATATAGGGGAGCATTCAATTTTCCAATCCATTCAACCGGGTGTAAAATTGTAAGACCTCAAAGTAGGTCATTCAGAAATATGCATTTGACAGTTTGGCACACTGATAGGAAATGCAAATGGAATGGGCTTAGCAAACTGACCAAATAGACTTTCCATAACTTGAAGACGGATACTCAAGAATTATTTGACTTCTGTAATGAAGTACAAAAGGAAATTTTTCAATTAGGTCACAAGGTCAAAAGTTACAATTGGTTAAACAGTGCTACTCAGAATTCTGGGCAGGATCAAAGAAACAAGATATCTCTGGAAGACCAACTTTGAGGGATCATAAAACCTATCAAACAAACTCGAAATAAATTGGGATTTGAAACATAGGCTCTCTAATATACATGCTCAGCATTCCCCAAAGTGGTGGGTCATGACACTCAACAAGACACAAGATATTCAAATGCAAACTGGGCCCGTTACAACAAATTGACACTTAGGCAAAAATGCAAAATTTGACAAGTGCTCAAATCAAGACATCACTAAACAACTCAAAACTTGAAATTAATGACCTGGGATGTCTTCAAATGTCTAAAAAAGAGAAATAAACACCTGACATGCATGAGAAACTTCAGAATCTCATCTAGGCAAATATGCTCAAAAAGCACTTATAGGGGGTCAAAATGCAAAGCACTCGTAAAACACTGAAAAATGTTTGTTGTATTTTTGAGTACCAAAAATGGCTTTGATTGAGGATGCGTGCCCCATGTGGGCATGCAGAGGATTCAGATCTTTGGAAGAAGTAGACCACCCCAAAACAAATCATACTTTCTCTTCACTTTCTCTCTCTTGAAACTCTTCTCTTAGAACTTTTTCTCTCCAAGAACATGGAACCTTTTATTCGAAAGAAAACACACCACTCAACTGAAGGGAAAGTGAATATACAACATTTACATTATTTATACAAAGCCTCGAACCTTTCACAACTTAAATCAACACTTGCCTCTATCAAAAATCATATTTTCTTCTTGGCATACAAATATCAGAATGAAAATGTACTTGTACCGCTGCTGCTCAAATTCACAAGGAATCATAAATATGAAGAATACATTATTTTCAATTCCTTTCATGCCGTCATAAGTTCTTCCATCAGAATCAACATAACCAAAAGTATGAAACTCATCCTTCACATCAGCAAACATCAGAAAATGTGAACCATGACAACGAGGAAATGCATCATCATAAGAAATATCAAACTCCACTTGCATTAACCCCTCATCTTCTGGCTAATCCATAAAGAAACTAAATGAATCATACTCACATAAGCCATGGATACCAAAATCTGGAAAAACTTCAAGATGGAAAAATATATCAACATTTTCCTCAAAATATGGATTGGAAACCTCTTCCACTTGCAAATCACTCACACAGTTACAAGGAACCAGCTGATCATCACCACAGTCCTGCTTACTACATGGAACAATGAACCCATCAAATGCACATTCAAACTCATAATCATTTTTGGCCCCGGAATAGATACATTCTGATTTTATACTACATACTGACACATTTTCAACACCAAAATCAGAATAAGTCAAATATGAAAACTCAATGCATTCTTCAAAAAGTGGATTAACAACACCATTTTTTTCTCCCATATGAACATGGTAACAGAGAGATGGATGATCCGTATCAATTTCCTCATCAAATACATCATTAGTAAAAACTTTGAAAACATTAGCACCCCTGCTGTCATAATCACTGTCATAATCAGTTTTAGCATATGATTCAAAATCAGAGAAGTCACTATAAGTAGATTCAACACTTTTATCATTAGGCAAAGAAGAGGATGACAAATTCATACTACCTTCTTCAACCAGAGGAGATGGGAAAGGACACCTATTGTCCTCAATTTTCTCATCATGTGCAAGATTTTCATTACACAAACAGACCATATGCTTCAATTGATCATCATTAAATGAAGGGATTTCAAAAATACACTCATCTAGCACTTTACCCTTTGACTAAAAAGACTCAACTAACTGATCTTCATTCTGATTTTCATCCATAATATCATGATAAAGTTGCAAAATAGTATCATACTCCATCTCATAAGGAAGACCATCATTTACTATCCCTCTTTGCTTAAGTTTTGACACCAAATCCACTTCAAAGCTCTTGATACCAAACTCATTTGTATCATGCTGATGTAAAACATTATTTTCAGAATTGGTGAAGATAACCTTACCTCCACATGCTGATTTACATTCATTTCCCTGAATGCTCTTATCTTCCCATGCTATACCAGGCTCACACAAAAAATTAGCATTCTCCAACATATCCTCCTCTTGCGGGACATAAATTTCAGCATCCCCTTTATCCTCATAAGAGTGTAAAACATACACACCTTCTTCAACATTCAAAACATTGTTAGTATCATTGCATCTAGGATCAAAATGAGAGGGTAATTCTGACATAACTTTGTAAGGAAAAGATTCATTGAGCAAGTTAGCATCATAAGTATTTGAAACATCATTCATTGCTACCATTTCTTGGGCACATTAATTGCTGTCATCATTAGAAGTTTCTTCTGTATGCAACAAAAGATTACTAATCATACATCTATTCAATTTTGAATTCAAGACCTGATTAGAAACCAAAGCAGAGGTATCAATACACCTACTTGGAGCTGTAAACTTTTCACAATACTCTTGTCCATTCTCAAATGTATTTTGTCAGCAAATCCCTCTAGAGAAATGGTTCTTTGTCAATCCATACTTGGCATTGTTTTCAATCTCTATTGCTGTCCTAAAAGATTGATGCAAAGTCTTAGGTTCCTTGTCTCGCAACCTATAACTCATCTTCTTGTCAAATGCATCAAAGTAAACCACAACACACGCATCATCTTGAGGCCTACTCCTTTTAGGTATTTCATGTAAAGCTCTTGCAAATCTGATATTAAAATCAAGAACTAATTCATCTTCTTTAATCTTAAGATTCAACCAATCAGTAAATACATCACTCAAATTCATTCTCTCACCAAATTGTTCCATGAAGGAAACATGTAATTCATCCCAAGAAGAAATTGAACAAGCTGGTAAAAAGGAAAACCAATCCCTAGCATCATCTTTCAAAGTTTGGACAAACAACTTCATGTATACATCTTCATACTTTATTTCAAAGACCCAATAAATCAATGAACATTTGAACATGATGACTTGCTAAAACAACTTGATCTCCACAATTTTTTGGCAAATAATCTCTGATTTCAGGAGGCACATCATGTGGGAAATCTTTAATGCCATCAAAACACAATGGCTCATACCTCTTGGTATGAAAGGATTTTGAAAAACCCTTGCTGGTCTGAACTTTAGATGAAATTTTTTTTGACATCTCACTAATTTTAACACACCTCTTTCCTAGTTCTGAAAACACTCCATAGAGGCAACCCGTTTAAATCACTTAATTCTCAGGAAAGAAAAATACATGAGAAGCATAATACCTTTGTTGTTGCTGCTGAGATACTCTTTCATGACTAGCAGAAGTAAACATACTCAAACAACCAACTGATATTTTATCCTTTCTTGCCAAAACAAACTGACAAGGCTTCAAATCTGCAAACAATATACTGTAAAATCTCTGAAATTTTACATGTAAATCAATGCTACTGGGCTGCACAAGAATTTAGAGTCGCCACCCACAAAGATGTGGGAAAAGATTCACAAACTGATACAAAAATGGTAAACAAATGATTAGCTCCTATGATCTTTTAACCTTCACTTCTCCTTCAGATTACAATTTCTGAGGTATTCTGATTTGTAACTTTTAAAACCACAGATATTCTGAAATTATCAACAAGATTTTGTAATCTCTATCCCCAATAGAGTCGCCATTTTGTTAGTGATTTTTCTTGTATCCCTCGGTTCTAAATGTGACAATGCAAACCAGACCTGGGGATTTTTGTCTATCTCACAAGAGTCAGCTCATTCCTGCAAACTGAGGGGCAAGAAAAGACTAATTGATGAGGATTTGATCCTCCTTCTGCTTTGAGTTCCACACACTCAGGCGGGTGCACCTAAAACATGATAATATCTGCATATATAATGACTCACTAGCTAAACCTCATTATGCATATGTGACTGTGGATAGTTCTCAGACTTATAAAACATGGGAGTTCAACTCAACCAGTCTTATACAGGATCCCACCTGTATGATCTGCTAAGAACCAGGGAAATGGTCAAGGTAACAACAAGGATATTCACCCTTCTTCTATTCAAACCCGGAGGCTCAGGAAGGCTAACCTATTAGTTTCACTTCTATAAGGAATCACCAAACATATTTGCACTATTCAATGCAACTTGTATACATTTATGCTCTTGGACAAGAAAGGGAAAATGAATAGATTTAAAGATTTGATGGTGAAACTGCATAACCAACAAAGGACCAGTACCTTATCTATTGGGCAACAGAGTCAAACAAATATGCATTCCCAAAAAACCTTAACTCCAAACTCAAAGAAACCAAGTGAAATGCCTTACAAATCACTCTTCTCATTCTAGTTCCTAGACATCAAATTCATGTATAAAACTTTGAATTCTCAGAACTTGTATCCAAGATTGACTCTCTCCTTGAAAGAAACTTAAAAAACAAGATCACAGCTACCTTATAACTGGTATATTAACATGCCTTACAAGTTAATACACAAGAATTAAAACCAGATACACAAAGACATTAGACAAGAACTGAACATGGATTCCATCATTCTTCATTAAAATTCATCTGGATATGTACATTTGCAAAATAAGGAACACAAAGAAATAAGACTCAAGAGCCTGAATACTGCCCAACAGCATAAATTTCAATATCCCTTACAATCAGACAAAAATCCAGATATAGGAGAAATTGAAAAAACCATCTCCTTCACTGACACCTGTTTGCTCCTCAAAATATCTACAACTGCTTCAAACTAAAACTATGAAAATCTGATATGATTTGCCCTCAAATAATTTGCAAAATCATAATCTCCATTCCAAGACCTTTCCAGTGATATATGATACTCTATACTTTGGATCAAAATTTCCCTCGGAAATATTAATCAAACTTTGCTTTCCCATGTAGATTTCTTTTAAAAGTTTGAAATATTTCAATTTGAAATTAATTACTTTTTCAATAGTTGGACTATTGAAATGAGATAAATTTAACATTAATATTTCCTTTTGCCCAGATTTTATCTCATCTTGACATTTGTCACTTAGACTTAATGGCTTAGTGGTTAGATGTTGAGCATCTTCCCTTTAAGTCATTAAGTCAGCCCTTAGATATTTCTGAACTTCCACACTTGTTAACCCCTTTGTTGAAATGAATTCAAATTAAAAAATCATTTAAATCTGCACATCTCACCAAATTGTGCCAAGTGTCACTCTCTGATTGGTCCGCAGGTCCACTTTGTGCCACATGTCAATCTCTGATTGCTGCCTCTGCATTGCACAGGATTGCGCAACTTGGCACCTACCGTGTGCCATGTGGTGTCCTCTGATTGGTTGACCGGTCCATTGGGCACCACTTGTTAATCTTGAATTGGCTGCCTCTGCACTGCACAAGATGACGCCATGTGTCCAGGTGCCACATGTCACTCTTCCCTTAATGGCTTAATGGTAAATCTCATGCAACCTTAACCTTAAGGGATCAAGTCAACTATAGATTTGGTTTCCTTGAGATCCATGCCCATCTAGGAGACCTGTCTGACGTGCTGCCACATCATTGCCACCTTGTCACCTTGTTGTCTGCCTGACTATCGCCTTTGCGACGTGGCCCAATGGCTTAATCGCTTATACATATCGTCCTTGCAACTTTATCACCAAGCGATTAAGTCATTCGTCAATTCTTGATCACCTTAGGATCTGTGCTCAACGTGCAAGCATATCCGCCACGTCACCTCTACGGGTCCCACTAAAATTTGGGTCTTCTTCCTCGGGCATGCTTCCCAATTCATTTGCCACCTGTGCGTGCATAGCTTTCTCTTCATCTTCATATTACATGCTATGCGTTGTTGGTTATAAACATTTATAGCTTCCACTCCACAGTGAATGTGGGACTAAAGTTTTTTGGTTTTTTAAAATTTCTATGTATTTCCAATCAAAATACTGGGGCCCACTACCTTGTTAATTCCTCCAACCTGCGTGGTCTCCAAGAGCTCTTGGCTCTTCATTTCAATTAACATACAATGTGCGATGGCATTTAAACATAAATGTTTCCACTCCCCAGTCAATGTGGGATGCAACGTATTGCATTTTCAAATCCTTTTAAAACTTACTGCGTAGAGTTTTGGCCCATACACCTACAGATTTTACTTGCAATGAAATGTTCAACCATTTCCCTTGTCACGCAGCCCATGCTTGGGGTCTTCTTCATCAGATTGTACAACTTTCTTTCAACATTGCGCAGGGCATGCTGGCTGGGTTGTGGAGTTGGCTTTAAACCTGCCAATTATACTTGCTTTGGAATGTTTAAGACTCCATCTTTCTCGATATTGCTAGGCGTGGACTTCTATTTACTCTGGCGGTGAGATATTTTAATACACTCCACCAAGTGCTGCTTTTTGTGTTGAATGGGATCCTCTAGCAGTACATTGCACAACATGTTTTACAGTGCAAATTTCACATTTATATAAAATGTGTTTCTTTATTTTAAGCTGCGCAGGCTCTTAGCAAACAATCTACATGCTTGTCAGTGCTTCAATCATTTACTTGCGCAACCTTTCCCATACCTCCTGCGCAATTTGCATTGGAAGTTTTTAATGAATACTGCTCCCATACCAATTATATCCCCTTTGCAGCCTCTTAACAGATGTACTTACTATTTTGTTTTTTCTTTAAACATTATAAAGTCTTCCTTATGCTGTGTGGATGTCATTGTCAATGTATTTGCAATGAAATAATAAAAATCTCCTTCCTGCCTTGCGCAGCTTCAACCAAACTCCTACGCTGATTTCCTTTTTTGTCTTATGCTTGCGCAGGGTATTTTCATCTCCAATGCATTTAAAACTTTTAATTTTACCTTCTTAAAACTATGCAGCCACCTCCTTCTTCTACACAGGGCTGGGCTCTTCACATGTCTGCCCAGGGCTTAGGAAACATATTGCACATCATTCCATTCAAATTTATATCCTTATTTATGCTTCCCAATCTCCCGCGCTGGTTTGTAAGATAATTGGTTTCCTTGTCAAAAGTTCACTTGATGGTCTATGCTTCCATTTACTTAATGTAATTTGCATTTGCAAGCATTTTAAAGAGTCTCTTTGATTTATGCAAGCCTTTGCTAAGATTTCATACCTGTCCATAACACATGCATTAGTTTGAAAGTATTTGAGGTCTTCAAAATACTCTCGTTGCACCACCTCTTTGTCCTCATTTGACAACATACTTTTGACTTCCTGCGCTGGCCCTTACAAATTGTCTATGTTAACTTCTTTGGATTTAGTGCGCAAGCCTCTCATCTTTCAGTAGAAAAAGAAGGTAAGTAATCCTGCCAAGTGTTATGTATAATAAGAGCGATGAGACCAATGTAAAGTGTAGAGTCATCCACTGAAGGATAAGCATTCAACATGGAAGTGATGGAACAACTTTCTTGGAGGAGTGTCTGAACCATAAACCAAGAGGTATATAACTGGAAATGAAAAGCAATCTAGAATAGAATGCCGAATGAATTGACATTGCCCATCCAAAAGCGGTCAATGGAGCATTGTTTGTTGAATTTGGCAATACAAAGGCCAATTACATTTGCATTAACCTTTTGGAGCCAATCCAATCTTCATGTTATCAATTGCATCATATTCATCAATTTTTATAGGACTGGTACAAGATTTCTCCCAAAGCAATTCATCAACTGGCTTTTCCCATACAATACATTTTCCTGAAATAAAACTTTTATACCCATCTTCTCTCTAACCACAAAGTGATATATGACCTCTAGAAAAGACCCTTTCAAAATGATCAAATCACTTTCTTAGATCATGCAGCTGAAACCCATACTCATCTCCAACATACTAGTACAGTCACCAAATGGATCTCTTTTGATTAAAAAATAAATGCCAGATATTCACAATCTAAAGTGATCATTTTGAAATATGGCAAATGTTGATGCGAAAACAATATGAATTGCACTCAGATCTACTCTTGTAAACAATGCAAACTGTGCCTTGAAGCACTATCACAGAACGAGGAGAAACACTTACATATATAAAATATAGATTCACAACCGGCATTTGAAAACCACCATCTGGTACACTGACATCATCCTTTGAAAGTAACTATTCTGCAATTCTAGTTTTGTCAAATGACGGTGAAACACATTCGGTTTTGACTTTGAAAACAAGTCAAACAACCTCCTAAAGATCCGAGCTTCTGGGTATTGGAAAAATGTGACATGGAGAGAATGAATCTAGAAGGAAGACTCATGATGATCAACCAGTCACATTTGGGAGATCCTTGAAGATAGCCACTTCGAAATGCAGAAAACATAAAACATGAGGAATAATGATTTCTGCAAATGAAAAGAGTTTGGGAAAGTGTTCATATAAAAACCTTAGGACCTGAAACCTTGCAAACTTGGAGAAAATTTAGCCTAAAATTTAGGGCAGCCATTTTCCTGATATGACCAATCACGGCAGTCAAGGTATAACGTCACAAACATGGCCTTTAACCAAGCTGTGCAACTGATCTCATCAAATTGTTGGAAACTGCATATGGAATCAGATTGGCAAACTGGGCAAACAGATTCATCATGGCCTGAAAATCTTCATGGTAATATATTTCCATGCCTACAATATAGGGGAGCATTCAATTTTCCAATCCATTCAACCGGGTGTAAAATTGTAAGACCTCAAAGTAGGTCATTCAGAAATCTGCATTTGACAGTTTGGCACAGTGATAGAAAATGCAAATGGAATGGGCTTAGCAAACTGACCAAATAGACTTTCCGTAACTTGAAGACGGATACTCAAGAATTATTTGACCTCTATAATGGATTACAAAAGGAAATTTTTTAATTAGGTCACAAGGTCAAAATTTACAATTGGTCAAACAGGGCTACTCAGAATTCTGGGCAAAATCAAAGAAACAAGATATCTTTGGAAGACCAACTTTGAGGGATCAAAAAACCTATCAAACGGACTCAAAATAACTTGGGATTTGAAACATAGGCTCTTTTATATACATTCTCAGCATTTCCAAAAGTGGCAGGTCATGACACTCAATAGGAAACAAGATATTCAAATGCAAACTGGGCCTGTTACAACAAATTGACACTTGGGCAGAAATGCAGAATTTGACAAGTGCTCAAATCAAGACATCACTAAACAACTCAAAACTTGAAATTAATGACCTGGGATGTCTTCAAATGTCTAAACAAGAGCAAGAAAAACCTAACATGCATGAGAAACTTCAAAACCTCATCTAGGCAAATATGCTCAAAAAACACTTATAGGGGGTCAAAATGCAAAGCACTAGTAAAACACTAAAAAATGTTTGTTGTATTTTTGAGTACCAACAGATGACACTGCTTGGGTCTGTATGCATGTGTATATAGTAAAATAACATGTCTGCCAGGCTCATCTACTGTGTGTTCATAAAATGAGGGGCAATTCAACAGTAGAAAACTTATATTTTGCAGTGAAGAATACTTTAATGAATGAAGTTGGTGGTATGGATGATTTGACAATTGGAAATAAGTTAGTGTGTGTTGGAGCTGATGGAGCTGCAGCAATGCAAGGCCAAAGGAATGGTCTTTGTGCAATATTACAAACTAATATTCCACCTTACATGCTTGGCATACATTGCATGGCCCATCAAATGAATTTAGCATATAAAATGGTAAGCGATTTTCCTACAGTGTCAAAAGTTGAAGATCTAGTTCACGAGCTATACTCTTACTTCTACAGAAGTCCTAAACATTTTGTAGAATTCTAAGATTTCTTCAGAGGGAGTAACACCAGGAAACAAGCTTCTTAAGGATGTTGAGACCAGGTGGATCTCTTTGCATGGACCAGTAGAAAGAGTTCTAATAGAATATCAATCCTTGATCGGACTAATATATGAGCAATGCCTCACAGTAGACAAAGCTCCTGATTTGTTACTTTAGCCAGTCTTCTCCCCATATTGGATTTAATGAACAAACTTGTTAAGAAAGCCCAAGACAGAACTATGTATATCCATCAGTATAGCAGTTTACGTAGAATGACATGCATTGCCCTGGATTGTTTGTACTCAAATATGACAACAATTCAAAGCCCAAATTTTTTCAGGTGGCAGACAATTACAGATTTGAATCATGCTGAGAATTTTTTACAATTTAATGCAAAAAATGATTTATGTGTGTTTGTGAAAGGATGTGAAATACCAATGCACCTATCTAAGACGGGCAAGCGAGGCAGACTACTTCCAGTTAAAAGGGCTGATTTTGACAGGATTGTTAAATCTGTTAGTGATAATTTGAAGTCAATTTCCTACCAACTTTCAAGTGAGATTCGTGAAAGATTCCCTCAAGAAGAAATTATTGAAGCCATGGTTGTTTATTTCCTCATTTTTGGAAAAAATTTAGAGATAAACAAACTGATGCACAGATCTTTCATAAAAATATTGATGAATTGATCAGAGAGTTTTCAAAACATGCAGATTCCAATGGAGAACCAATTGAAGGAATTTTAGATTCAGCTAATCTTAAAAAAGAATGTAGACAATTTGCATCATGTATGAAATTGCAGATAAAAACTTGGAGAATCCATTTGAACCTGGTGCAATAACCAAGCTTTGGAAAAGGATAGAGAAGAGTGAAGTATTGCGTGATTCAATATCATAATATATCAAACTTGCTGATTTATGTCAAACAATGATATTGGGGTCGGTGGAAGATGAAAGAATTTTTAGTGCATTGGGGTTTTTGAAATCAAAGATAAAAAACAAACTAGACAGAAATTTGGAAACTCACTTGAGGTTGTTTTTAACTCAGTACAATGATAGAGACTTTCCTTATGATAGGGCATTACAAATTTGGAATTCCATGCGTGAAAGATGAGGGATTTTGAACACTTCAAAACCTGGTGATACTGGTGCTACTGCTAGTTCTGAGACAAATGATGGATCTTGGTACAAGAATCAGAATGAAGATGAAGAATTTTTTGATTTTGAATACCCAACTCAGAATGAAGAAGAAAATCTTGCTACTAGTCAATTTTAGGAGCTGGATTCCATGTGGGATATAGAAACCGCCGATTGCTCACTGAGTGAGTGAAGTGATTTAGATTCTAGAATTAGCAATTAGCATTGAAATTTTGATTAATAGGTATTTATACACTGTATACTTATTCCCTTTTAGTTACTACTGTACTTGTTGGACTTGAATATTGAAAATTTGACTCATATTACAAGTAATAAGTATTTTAACTATTGTTCATGATTTTTGTAATTTGAATTTTGATTATTGTAATTTGTAATTTGAATTCATGATTTTTGTAATGTAGAATGTTCATGAAATTTGACATATATACTATAATCATATAATTATTAATGTCCTTTTTCCTCACTGTAAAGTGTAAACGCCTCAGCCCTCAATGCCTCATAGTCATGCAAGCATGTTAATATGTTATTTCAAGAATCAAGAATCAAGAATCAAGATTCAAAACTTAAGTTGACCCGATTCCGAAGTTACGAGAATAGTTCATCTAACCCTATCTCAACTTCTCTACATGTAACTTAGAGGCCTTTGGAACCCTTCTAATGTTACTATGATAGTCTTCTTAACATCTCTGCTGTCATATAACCTTGCGAAGTCCCGTACAAAGCCTTTCGTAACCTCTGAACTGTTTAATATTGTAACTAATTAACCTTTTTGATGTTACGCCAATCTTCCCAAAGCTTCATCGTAACTTCGTAACATGTAACTTAGAGGCCTTTGGAACCCTTACAAAGTTACGGTGATAGTTTTCTTAACATCTCCGTTATAATATAACCTTGCGAAGTCCCGCACAAAGCCTTTCGTAATCTCTAAAATGTTTAATCTTGTAACTGATTAACCTTTCCAAAGTTACACCAATCCGCCAAATGCTTCATCGTAACTTCGTAACATGTAACTTAGAGGCCTTTGGAACCCTTCCAAAGTTACAGTGACAGTCTTCTTAACATCTCCACTATCATATAACATTGCGAAGTCCCGCACAAGGCCTTTTGTAACCTCTGAACTGTTTAATCTTGTAATTGATTAACCTTTCCAAAGTTATGCCAATCTGCCAAATGCTTCATCGTAACTTTGTAACATATAAATTAGAGGCCTTTGGAATCCTTCCGAAGTTACGGTGACTGTCTTCTTAAAATATTTGTTATCATATAACCTTTTGAAGTCCTGTACAAAGCCTTTCGTAACCTCTAAACTATTTAATCTTGTAGTTGATTAACCTTTCCAAAGTTACGCCAATCCGCCAAATGCTTCATCGTAACTTCGTAACCACCAACACTAACGTCCAACGAACCCTTGAGAAGCTCTGTAACCACTTGATCATTACTATCGTAGGTTTGGAAGTTTGGATCTACCATCCTAACCTCTTAATTGTTGAGAAGTGCTCAATTTATCCTAACCACTTAAACGAGACCGTGTTCCTGTGGTGACGTGGGTTTCATTAACACGATGGTGACCACAGATTAAAGTGCTAACAATTCTAAAAAGATCCAACGGCTGAATTAATTTCTTATGATCAAGATGCGCGTAATCTAGTATACAAGCCATTAATTCATGATGCCATGTGTCCCAGTGGGTCCGGCTGAAATCGTAAGAAAGGAGTTAGAGGTTTAACATTTAAAGGTTGAAGTGCAATAAATTATTAATGAGACTTATCGATGCCAAGAATTTGATTAGACATTAAAAAAGATATTTTGTACGAGATATGAGCTGTGATTCATAAACACTCATTATTTTTCTTTTCAGAGTGAAGTCACCTTACATGAAAGTTTAAAACATTCGTTCAAAATTTAATGCGAATGCCAAGTTGTCACTTTAAAATTTAAAATCGCAGCTAGGATATGGTGGTTCTGAGCACATGCTGGCAGTCTTAGTAGTGTGTAACTTGAGTAGTTACATAAATTATAATCCAAGCCAAGATTTTGATTAGATATTAAAAAGGATAATTTGACAGGATATGAGCTGTTGTACATCAACATTCATTATTTTTCTTTTTGACTTCGGAGCCAAGTTACGCAGGATACAAATGTCTGCAATTTTTGTTTATCAATATTCATTAATGTCCTTTTTTGAGGCAAGCCACCTTACGTGAAACATTCCTTCAAAATTTATTGTGGCTGGCAAGTTGGTGATTATTTTCTTTATATACTCCTCGGTAGTGAAATTGCAGAGCACGGGGCACTTTCTAAATTTCTAAATTTGGAAACTTGGATGACAAAATGGGTCTTCCAGTAGTTGAGGGATAATCAAATGATAACCCAAAACCTGTTATCCAACCAAGTTTGGATATGGAGGAGGAGATTCAGTAGGATGTCCTCAGTCATCTTATGTCTGTAGCATGAGATCATGCTACCAGTTACGCTGGATACCAAAGTGACATGTTCAAACTCAAAGTAGAACATGACAAGGCAGAGATGTGCGCCATTTTTGACGATCATGGCTTCGACTAGGAGGGGTTCCAGGAGGAGATGATCTGGTTATTTTCTAGTTTGCGCATCGAATGATGAATGATGGTTATGTTGGTTGTATTTCATGTTTTGCCCTGTTCCTTGTCTTGTTCTCTGAAAGTTTGCAGGTTTTCATGCCTATTCCATGTCAAAATCCTGAGAAATCCTGCAAAATCATAAACCCTAAGGCCTAATGTTGAACGATGCATCTTAAAAGCCCTCAGCCATGTCTTATATTCCTTCATTACCTTTTCAAGTTACTTAAGGCATGAGCTATTTAACAAGTTAAGTCAGGTCGCTTGATCGCGTGAATCAAAAGGAATATGCCAAATGATCTCCCGACTTCGCTTTTGCCTTATGTCGCTTAGTCTCATGACAAAACCGAATATTCCATTTATCTCACGAGACTTGGCGATTTCTCTTCAGT
>MU224948.1:1175534-1189448 GCA_018584345.1 Thuja plicata
GATGTTGTTTAATCCTTAGCAATTAGGCTTTTCTTGTCTTTGAACTGTGAAATAGGTTTTAGAGGTAACAAGATTCAAATAGATGTTTCAAGCAGTATAGTTCATGCAAGAAAAATCCCTAACAGGTTATATTATAGTTTATAGTATATAGTGTATACTATAACATATTAACAAATTACTATTAGTCTATTACTATTGGGATATGTAGGAGTCGAATGTCGGACTGTCGGATTAGGCTTTTGTAATTTCCTCTAAAACTTTAGAACTTCAATGGATCTTAGGAAAATTTTTGTTACTTGTAATTTGTAAATACAAAATTTGAATGTACATTTCATTTTGGTTTTGGAAACGGTTGGAAGCTTGTTGCTTCTGCTTCTGGGGAAACCACAACCGTTCAGAACTTCAGTCACTCAGTGAATCTCAATCAGTTATTCAATTACCAGTATTATGTATACCTAATACCAGTTTTTGAATTTAATAGTAATATTGTATAGTGTATACATATGAGAACTAGAAGACTCTTTTTCAAATAGTGTTACTAGTTTTTAGTTTTACGCGTTATTTGCTAATACTTCAAATTTTAATACTAAATAGTCAATACAGTAACATGTTACATGAATCATGATTCATGAAATTGAACAATAGTTTTATAAATTGAAAAATATAAAAATTGTAATTATTAATTAACTTGAACTTTGAAGTATATGTGAGTGTGAACTGTGATTCTATATAAAATTATAAATACCCATTAACTGATTCAGAATGCTAAATCACGATGGTGATGGGTTCCAAAGTTAAGCCTGGTTGTTTCATAACTTCTCAACGGTTAATTTTTTATGATGGTGATGGGTTATGAAGTTACGGATGGCTGTTTCGTAACTTCTAAATGGTTTAATTTTTACGATGGTTAGGGGTTCCGAAGTCCTGACTAACTTCGTGCGTAACTTCGTAAGGTGTTGAAAACTGAGAGTAAGTTGCATGTCACATGGAAAGTGCCAAAGAATGGAATGTTTTCAGAGCTTCATTAGGGTTTCTTGGCCATTTGTGACCTAGGGTTAACTGCTAGATGTACCGTTAGACGCCAATTATTTGCTCTCAGATCGACCCCAAATCTATGTTGGAAGCGACAATTGACAGTGACACTTTTATGAAAAAAGGTAATTACTAATTTCATGCATATGCGCTTGATGAGATTTTAATTTTAAATAGAGTAGGTGGTCTAGTGGCTGGTTGTGAACTTATGAGTTGCTTATTAGTTATTAAACACAGTTCACACTTCACAGAGTATCCTTAATTTTTAGAGTTGAAGAGCAACAGAGAGTTGAAACCTTTAAGTGTAGAAAAGGAGCTTATTGCTTAGAGTTTAGTATACATAAAGAATGGTAGAACAAGGATCTCTTGATGTTGTTGTAGAACCGGCAAAGAGTTTTCCTTCAAGAACAAAGAGGCCAAACATATACGCTAAAGAATGAATGAGATTGTTGCATGGATCCTCAAATTTTCAATCAGCTAACGCTTATGAATGGAGGGACCCTTATGCATTCTACAGGGATGTTGTCTGCCCAAACACAACTAGGTATGAGATCTTCATGTATTTCTATAATAATATATTGAGAGGCCCTCCTGGTTCAAACCCATGGGATAGGAACTTGGGAAATTTGATAGTACCTGAGGTATTTTTGAATATAGACCTTATGAAAGTGCTAATTGAAGCATACAATCCAGTGACACAAGCTTTCCATAGGTAGGACAAGTCTATACTCTGGATGTTAGACATAGAAACTTTTATTCAAGCTTTTGAACTTTAGGGACCTATGAGCATAGATATTGACCTAGTAGAAGAGGCGGCCCTATTTCATAAACAGAAAATTTACTACGCGGGAAAGGTTATGAGGAAGCATATTCCTAGACAAATTAAAGAGGCAGGGTTGTTGCTGAAGAAGGTTGCAGATTCATTGGATATCATGAGATTTTTTTCCCTATTTCCATAATACAATCTATGGTCTAATGAAATTTATTGAAATAGATGGAGGTTTGACAGTGACTCCTGAAATTTATGTCATGGCTACAGATGTTCAGGCCCTGTACACCAACAAGGAGTTTGATTATGTGGGGCACATAATCAATGTAATGCACACTGAGTTGATGATGACAAAGACTGATTTGAAAAGCTTCATGTTCAATCACTACTCCATGCTGATGCACCTGATCCTCTATTGCAATATTGGCTACATCAACCCAGAGTTCATCAATGAGACCGAGATTGTAGGAGGAACTGTTCCATTTTAGCTTTGGACCATGTTATGGGATAGAAGTCACCATTTCTCTAATTTCATTTCTTTTTATAGTGATTTTGTGGATCCAATAATGAACATGTTAGGTATTGTGAGGAATATATTTCCTTTACTAGTTAGAAAATTTCTTAGACCCCTAGCATTTAAAATTGACAATGAAATTAACCACAATTGGGGTGATATGTTTTTTTTAAGAATTTTTCTGTTATAAGAATGTATGCTTTCCCTCAACCTCCACACTTAATGCCAAAATATGTCCTAGAAAGATTGGCAATAGTAGAATTCTTGTGGCAGCTTATCATGATGGATAGAGAACACTTAGGCCCTAAAAGACATAAGGGAACCTTTCTGGTAAGGAGGTTCCAAATAGGGTATTTCTCTATAGGTAAAGATGTTTTGGACTAAATCCATGAATTCCTGAGACAATTTAGATTGCCTTGTGCTAAAGCAAGGATGTATGACCCTAAACACTTCATTAGAGGAGCATTGAGAGAAATGAGGAATCACAATTTGGCTCAAAATCAGCCTATGGTAGATGAGGATGTTATTAGAAATGTGCTTAGTGAAGATATATGTGAGGAGAGAACCCTTAAATGGAAAAATATTATAAGGGTAGAGGAAGAATTGAAAAAGGCAAACCCTACCTTCCGCGGTTTCTTTCCTGATCTCAAATACATCCCGAGAATTGATGTGTATAGAGAATTATGAAAATGTTATGTCTAAATTTCCAGACATCCCTGAGGAGAAGGAGGGGGACAAAATAAACCCTGAGGTAGTTGAACTTGATGTGGTGTTTATGGTAGAAATATAACAAGCTGAGCCATCCACATCTGAGTAGGAGTCATAAAGGAAACAAAAGTTGATGAATGTACCACAAAAGGCAAGGCAAAAGGCACTACAAATCCTGCCAGGTAATTGGAATTAATTTGCTGACTTAAGACAAAAAAATTGACATCACAGGCAGAAGAGGGAGAAAAGGCCCTAGATGAGTTAGAATTGGCTGCAGCTAGATTGGATGACAGGGTCATCCAAGCTAAACAATTTATAGATTATGATGAATTCATCAAGTCCGATGAGTTTAAAAGTTTTCTCTTTAGAGTTAAGCAGAAAGAATTAACATTGTCTTTGAAACTAGGGGAATTACAGGAAAAGACTATTGAAATGATTGAAAAATTACAGGCCTATGATCCCAACAGTGTAACATTAACTATGGAGGAGGCAAGAGATCTTGTGAAGAGAAGTGGCATGTTTCTGATCCCTAGATGGGACTTGGAGTCCTCATTCTTAATTGACCAAATCAAGAGGCAAGATAAAGTTGTAGCTTATGAATCTTTTGGCCCTGATGGACTATAGAGGAGTTCTAGATTCAATATGGACAGTAAGACACTAGTATTATGGTGTGTGGCCCTAGAATCTAATAAGCCCAGATTGGTTGACATCCAAGACACAACAGATGGTAGCCAATTAATATGGAGGTTGCAGGAGACTACAAGATCAGAGATAGAAAATATCCTACATCATGCATCCTCCATGAATAAGGCAATGGTTGAGGACTTAGAGAATAGGCTAGCAAGGACATTCAGAGATTATGTGTCAACTAGGAAATTTTTTGAAGAGGAACTGAAGAATAATTTTGCCCTGGATAAGACTCTGAAGGAGCTAAAAGATGAAATAAATAGTCTAAAAAATCAGTCTAGGGCAGTTACAGAGGTCTGTGGTGCTGGGGTCCAAACTGAGTATGAGGGGGGCTTAACTCCAGAACTTGCAACAAAGAACATAATAATGGACGTTGATTAGCTTGCTAATACTGGAATTGCTGAAAAGGAGACGTTGAAAAAGGTACTATTGCACAGAGTAAATGTTTTAAAAGAGAAGTCTCAAATCATTCATAGAACATTCATTTCTTTGTAGGGGGTAGACTATAAATGTTCTAATGCCTTGTCTGTACTAACCCCATTATTTAATACTAGTGCCCACACTTTGAATTCTTTAAGAGATTAATTTTACTAATGTGAAAAAATGGAGTTACCTGACAAAATAATTTATGTTAAGGAAATGGTGGTAATAGTAAAGGATTTGTATGCATTTTTCAATGGCAAGTTAAAAAACATTTAGGCAAAGCTAAATTTTTTTACTGAAGAGTCTGAGGGATATATCACTGCTATTGTGGACACATAGGGATAGTTGAAGGACTGGTAGGAGTGGGTTGATTCTTTCAACCAAATTTTGGATGCTAGCAGGGTGGCTTCTTATTTTATTGGTGATGCTGACATTTCAACTTTTTTTGAAGTTGTGGATGAATTGTACAAGCAGGAGATTGACATGAATAAGTTTGTTGTTGAATCTCAAGCCATAATGGATGCCAAGTGGAACAAATGCCTTGAAGACTTGGATATAGTTAGAGCGATAAATTGGCCATCAAAGAGGGAAATTGTGGTGTGGGAAACCATTGGAGAGATTCAAGCCTTGTCACAATGACATGGATGATGGAAGTAGTTGAGACAGTTCTGGTATTAGCTGAAGAGCCAATAGAGGGAGGTTAGTTAATTCAAACATGATATCTTATCTTTGTGGTTCACCTGCTGTGGATACACCTTTGGTGCAAACCAAGACTGATTCTACAGAATCTAGGCTGCCAACTATCGCTCTTATAACTATTTCCAAGCTTGTTTACCATTGTATAATCATTGAAATTGATGTATAAAATTAAAGGAAGTTAATACAATTATACAAGGATATTTTATAATTTTATGAATCCTGATAGAAGTCTCTAGTACTATGATCATTGGTCATTGAATTTGATGTATAAATTTAGAGAAAGTTAATACAAGGATATTTTTTAATTTTGTGATAGAAGTCTTGAAAAAACTAAACAAAAATACATTCATTACATTCAAATTTCAGATAGACCAAAGCTTGAAAAAACTAAACAAAAATATTAAGTCTGCTTTGCAGTTTTAAATTCACCATCCTTTACAAAGTCTTCTAAATTTCAATATATAGTTTTGGCCTTAGTCATCTTGGAGTCCTTAAAAATCAAGGATGCAACAAGCTTCGGATGACTAAGCTAAAAGACAAATCCTATGACCCATATCTAAGACATTATAATAGGTGGACTAATAACCACTCTTGTTACAAGATATTTAAAGTAGTTTGTCTTCTGACTGCCTGGGCATTTGTAAGTTTGTAACTTCTTTGGGGTTGTTTGGTGGCCGCCATCAAGATTCAGGAATCTATTGTCCTTGATCTTGTTGATGTAGGATCTTCATCTTTTCCTGTCTCATTCAAACTGTTGGGCAGCATTGTCATTTGTTGCCTATTGCACATTATCACCTTCTCCTTGATGCTGCATAGTACTTGTCCTTCTAGGAGGTATACACCTCATCATTCAGCCAAGAGAAACCAATGACTTCATCTTTTCTACTATTAATCTTATTCCAGCTTACATTTGATTTCTCAACTTCCTCTATCCAAAATTCCAAAAATGCTCTGGCCTTACCGACTATCTCAACAGTTTGAAAAAACAAAAGTGTGCTTTCAAAAGTAATAATACTGTTGGTTCTTGTTGCCAATGCCTCTTTCATTTGTCTATGCCATAATGCTTCATTTTTTATCTCACCACTCTTCTTAAAAAGATTAGGAAACATCTCATAATGATCCTTTGAATATTATTTCCTCAAAGCCACTACATTCCTAATGATGATGCTTCTCTTTATGTCCATATCCATTAGCAATTTGAAACATTTATAAGTACTAGTCAATATTATGTCAACATTTTTTTCTTCTTTGGATGTAGTATAGAAGAGTTTCAATTCTAATCTCTTTCCCTTCCATCTATCCATTATTGGATCCCATTTATCCTTATCTGCATTATATTCATTCAATATGCTAACTATTTTTTTTCCCTATGAATAAATGGCAGTATGATTTAACTCCTTAGTGCAATGCCTGAGAGTGGTATGTATTTTATCAGCATACTTTTTCTTTACCCATGCCTCTGCTTCTTCAAATGCTTTAGACTCCTCAATCCATTTATACCTTGCTTCTTCTAACTTAGTTCTTTCAGCAATTAATCTTTATTTTTCTAGTTCCAATTATGCTTGTGTGGTGGGACCTGATGGCATGGGAGAAGGGGGATAAGTTATAATTGGGCTTGATGATGAGGGGTGGTGAGGATCTTGTGTAATCATCCTTTGAGGAGTAAACTGAGTTGTTTTTTTTCCTTCAAGGATAGCAATCTTTTTATGTTTTTCAATAGATTTTATCACCTCATCATTATAGGCCTTCATGACCATCTCATACTTTTCCCTCAGGCTTTTGAGTTCTTCTTCCTATTTCTCAGCTACTTTCATGCCAAACTTTGTTGATTCCAGGTAAGGCTAGCTACTTCTACTCTTGACGTGTCTGTCACTCTTCTTACGAAGAGGCTACTTGCATGTTCAACATGATCATCTCCAGGAGCTTTCTTATTGTCTTTCCTTTTTATAGACCACATTACCAGTGCTGCGTGGTCTTCACTAAATTTAACACCAGTGGATACTCCACTAGTGTTCATTGGCTTGGTCTCTTTTCTAACAACATCAAAGACAATGGCATCAAAAAGATCCCACTTTGGAAGAATGAGAACTCCTTCTTTCTTTTCCAATTCTCTACCTTCTTCAGGAGTGATTTTGTTAAATTTGGCTACCAACTCCTGCTTCACTTCCTTTTCAATGTCATCTGTATCTCTATTAGGTTGATCATTCTGCAACTTCTGACATTTTTCTCTGATTTCATTAATGTTAATTCTCCAAAGGAATTGAATAAAGGCCCTTGCCTTAACAAATTGATCATCTCACAAGAATTCATCACTAGATTTTTTAGTTATAGGATCCAATTCTTTTCTAGCAAGCTCAGCTACTATTAAGTCCATTTGAGCATGTTTGGATGCCTTTGGCACTCCTTGCAACTCCTGAGCTATAACAAATATATGCCCAGTATTCCCCATTTTTGCTAATTTCTCAACAATGGTCTCTTCATCCATGTGCAAGGGAGATTGGGAAGGGGAATAAATATCATCTTGTTGTTTATCTCTTCCTTCCACCCTTTGCCTTTTTGGAGATGGCAATGATTGGGTATTGGAGTCTAATTTACTCTTCCCTTTTGGATCAGAGGTCTTTTCAACTCTGGGCAGGATTGTGTTATAGCCTCTTCGTTGGTACACCAAATATTTCCCTGATGGAACAACCCTTCCATGTGAAGCTCTGCTCAAAATAGCCTTAGCCTTTTCTGGCTCTGTTTCCATTATTTTCTTCTTCTTTTGGTCTAGGGTTTTCATAATATCTTCAAACATGCTCATCAAGGATTCTACCATCTTCGCCCAGGGCATAAATTCTTTAGGGGGTCATATGCTCTATCAAAATGGTGGACAAAATCTAAGGATTTCTTATATGCTAACCAATTTTCCTTCTTGATTTCTTGTTCCATCAAATCAAATTCATTTCTAATTATATCCTCAGGAAAATTAAATTGATGATCTAAAGCTAAACACTTAGTTCTTTTCCTGAACATATCAATAATGAATCCCTCATTATCTGCACATCTTACAACCAATGTTGCCAACTGATAAGGCTCCAAGTATTTGTCAAATTGTGTCCATCCCCCTTTAGTAATAATGAATTGTTGTACTTTTGTGATGGTAGGGAAAATGCTACCTTTCATTTTTCTAGTCAATGCTTCCTCTTGTAGCCCACCCAGTTGTCCAAGGGTTTCTGCCAGACCTATCTTTAGTGTAACCTTGTAAGGGAGGACATTTGGAGTTCCTCTGAAACTGTAGACCCTGATAACTGTAGAAATGGGGTATAGAATGAAGTCACCCCAATTGTGAACAATATGCAGCTCTTTAGCATACTCCATTGGTCTCAAAAGTTTTAACACATCTATGTGAATCCTTGGGTTGTTTGTGCATAACAATGATCTTAGCCTAGAAGCAAAACATCTATCAAAATTGACAAAATTGGCCTCTTTCCTATCCCAAGATAAATCTGTACTCCACAACAGAACTGGAAATTCTTTATCATCTTAAAATTTGATAAGATCCATTTCTTCTTCAAAATAGTCAGCATTATTATATAAGATCATGTGCATCATCATAGAATACCATCCCGTTGGCTTAGCTATATTAGCCTCTTTTATGCTTACTAGACCTTGATGCATTAAATCAACAATGTGAGTAGCAAAGTCATACACAACAGACAAATGTGGATGTAAAATCTGGAACATCATAAGCATAAAGTGAATGGGCATTGTTGCCTCCTCATCTTCTCCCAGAACATGACACAGGGAACTATACATCCCTCTAGCCTTGGCATTAAAATATTCTAATTTGAAGGGCTCTGGTGTGTTAGGACCTACTACAATTAAACCCCCTATCTTATTGAAACATTCTTTCAAAGGCCCAGTTTTGAAATACTCCCTTTGAGCCTTGTACACTTCTTTGAACTGCTCAAAATCAATGTCATCCATCTGAACATAAAGATCACTCAAATTGAAAATTTTTCCAATATCATCAGCTGTTACACTTAGTAATACATTCCCATTTGTATCTCTCAAAACCCTGGACACCTTATCATAAGCTTTAGCAATTGTAATCAATAAATCTGTATCCATAAACACTCCAGGAACTATCAATTTTCCTACATCCAAGTCCCATATGTTAGAGTCTGGGATGGGAGCATTCCTTTGGCTAAAAGCAATTCTGAACATACCTAGCCCACTTATATCAACCTTGGTGTCCCTAGCCCATCTGCGCATATCATACAAACCCCCTTGACTCTAAAACGAGGATTTACAAGCACTATCTGTTTGATTTTTGTTGAGTCATTGGTGGACCAATTCAACTGCTGTATAAGATCATCATGCACATTTTTGTCCTTGTAATCAATTTTACTAGTGAACTAAATTCTAGGGGCCATTTCTGAAAATAGGGTTTCTTACAGTAACAGTATCATATTTTATCAACACTATGTTTCTCCTTCAAAATTTGAAACCCTAATGCAATTATGATTTTTAATGCTTCAACGGTATGATAACATAACACTTACCCATTCTGCAATTTGTAACATAGAGCACAAGATCGCCGCAACTTTCAGCTTCTCTTCAATCTCTTCAGTGGTTATGGAAACTTTGAACTCAAGTAATAAATTATATGCTCATTGAAATCATTTTGAAAAATTTAAATCTGAACCGTAGATCTCAACAATATCTCATCCATCGTGTGGATATCATTACTTTATGGAAACCACTATTCATCCTGGACACGTGCCAACATGACTTGATCGCTTAAGCATTAGATCCTGTGCATCTTCATCATACGACTTTAAGTGAACCGTCAGATCTTCTTTAACATGACTACAAGTTACCTTACCCAACATTTCACTGACCACGGGTATAAATTAAACAGGTTGTACACGTGTCAACACCACTTAATGCCTTAGACACTAGATCTTCCTCAACTTTCCTTTAAGTTATTAAGTCATTCATCTGATGCTTTTGAAACTGCATCCTCTTTATTTCATACTTGCACTGTACTGGGCCCACCACTGCCACACATCAACATGACTTAATAACTTATGCTATAGATCTCGATCACTTTATCACCCAGTGTTCAAGTTAGCCATCGTATCAATCTTGACTTGTCTGCACTTTAATCTCCTTCTTTATGACCTTAGCCAGACCCACTGGTACACGTGTCAACACCAATTAATACCTTAGATGCTAGATCTTCCTCAACTTTCCTTTAAGTTATAAATTCAGTCGTCCAATGCTTTTGAAACTACATCCTCTTTATTTCATACTTGCATTGTACTGGGCCCGCCACTGCCACACGTCAACATGACTTAATGACTTATGCTATAGATCTCAATCACTTTATCACCCAGTGTTTAATTCAATCATCAGACCAATTGTGACTTGTCTGCACTTTAATCTCCAAGACACGCGTCACTCAGACTTGATCACTTAAGCAGTAGATCTTACGCATCTTTACCATAAGAAATTAAGTCATCCGTTGGATTCATCCGCAGTATAACCTCTGTCAAAAATTTATGCAACAGGGCCCACGTCACCATCTTGGACACGCGTCACTCTAACTTAATGACTTGCTTGATAGATTTCTATCATCTTGAGACTAAGTCATTAAGTGGGTCATCCAATCAAACAAAATCTGCATGCCTTTTACCTTGAACAGGGCCATTGCGTATCTTTGTAACCATTAGCCCTTGACCCTCATTTTAGCCTACTGAAGCTACGCAAAATTTCCTCACAAAGTGGTCATTAGTAAATGACACGTAGCACCCAGCTTGACATGTAGTCCTATCGCTAATACGCTATGTTTAGAATATTCGCCAATATATATTTTTTATACTATAAATACTGTTTTTTATTTGCCAATATTTTTTTTAATACTATAAATACTTTTTTTATTTTCCAATATATATATTATACTATAAATACTATTTTTTATTCACCAATATATATTTTTTATACTATAAATACTATTTTCTATTCGCCAATATATATTTTTAATACTATAAATACTATTTTTTATTCGCCAATATATATTTTTTATCCTATAAATATTGTTTTTTATTTGCCAATATATATTTTTATACTATAAATACTATTTTTTATTCGCCAATATATATTTTGGTAGTTCTAAAAAAAAATCACAATTCGCCAAATGAGATTATTTTTTTTCTTTGAAAAGAAATTTTTTTCGCTAATAAGATTAATAATTTCCTCTCTAGTTTTCTAAATTTCGCCAGTTTTTTACACCTTTTTTGAAGGATGGGTTTCTTAAAGATTGACCTGATTCCAAGCACAATTGGTGATGGATTCACCTTTTCCTTAACATGCTCAATCACTTCCAATAAAAAAAAACCCTAATGTTAAGCCCGATCTCCTGTTGCTATGGCATTCCAAGCTATTTCAATGATTTTCTTCAACCAAGCATTGGTGATCACCCTTTCTCCCTGTTATCTGTAATTCACATCATTAGATTGTATAATACATGTTAGAGGAAAATCATCTCATGAAGTCAAGGCCTTAGGAATTCATGGGATGACCATTTTTTATAAAGAAATCAAAATCTCTATGAGAAAACATAAATAGTCACTGTCAAAACCAGAAAGGCGTACAATACAGTGATACAAATATTCCTTATGGAATTCAAAGCATATAAAATTTCTATATTAAACCTCTCCTAATGAATTTGAACTTATTTCAATCAAAAAAGTTGATATATACTGTCATTGGAACTCAAAAATAGGAGAAAATTGAATTTTTATTGCTTCTATGTTATCAGTCTATACACCCCCAGGTATCTACTCCACAATGGTTGTTTTTTCAAATACAAATAGTTACTAAGTAACCATATCAACCAACTTTGGGTGGTTGTGTCAATTTTTAAAATCAAAATCAAGTCCTAAACTAGTTTCCCACTAAAAAGCCATATAGTCGTTACATCCCAAATTTTGAATTTTTAAACTTTGAAAATAACTTATAACTAATTCAAACTTATAATTATAAAATCCTAAGGTCTCCCAAAACCTTGGAGACTTAATCTAAGTATACCTAACCCCTAATAAATCCCTTAACTCCCTTGGACACTATTGGTCTACTTACAAGCAATTTGGGCCTTTAGGCCATTAACACAATCTTTACATTGAAATGTCATTTCATGACATTAAAAAGCATTATAGGTGCTAATATCTTGTAGTTGATATTCATAGAATATTTATCCATCTTCTTTTCCTTTGATCCTCACTGAATGTCTTCAAAGTCGTCATAGTTTTATTGAATGTCCTTGGTGCCCCTGCACCATTCTCCCCACCTCCAATGAAACTCTTGTCCCAAGAGTTGATCTTCTTTGGCCAAGTACTTGTCTTTGTTGACCTCTGATATGCAGGGTTCAAGTAATCTCCTAAAGTGACCTGCCTCTTCATAAGATGCTCTGCACTCATACAAAAAGTATTAGATAAAACTTGTTTGAAGATGACTGTCCTCGTGGATGACAGTGTTTCTTGGGGAATGCCTACACTTGAGGTGCATGATAAGAGTCATGTTGACCCTTCCTTCTGACAATCTCATCACCATTCCTTTTTTACCAATGAGACACTTAAGTGTCCCAATCAACACAAAAGGTTGTTCAATCAGTCCTTTCTTCCTTGGACTATCTGACCCTTCAGTCTACAACTCCTTCCTATGCTAACCAGTATCACAAAGCAAACTACCATGTCTATGCACTAAAATATCATTACCAAAACACATAACTACATTCTTCATTTCATCCTTGAGAAGTGGACTGAGTTTGTAAGTTATCCTTCCTTTATGCACTAGATAATTATTTGTGAAACCATCATGCACAACCCTCCTAGCATATTTCCAAACCCTGCCCAAGATGACATGTCCACAATTCATATCCAAGACATCACATAAAATTCTATAAGAATATGGACCAATTGAAAAATATAGGATGACTTGATCCCTCACAAGTATGTTGTTATCCTTACTCACCCAAGTTGCATAGTACATATTTGGATGTGGAAAAGTTTGTAACTGCAACATGGTGATAACTTATTTTGAAACCAAATTATGTGAAGCACCTTAATCAATAATTAAACTACAAATCTTACCATGAATCAGACATTTGGTCTTGAAGATGCTGGTTTCTTGTACTGGTTGTCCTATTCCCATCAACAAACATTCACCTTCTTCTGGTAAGGCCAATAGTGTCCTTGATTCCTGTTCTTCTCTTGGTTCTTCTTGGGTGAAATTGACTCTCTTATCCCTGCCTTTGTCCTCAGTCCATTTAGGACATCTAAAGGATTGGTGACCCACTTCATTACAAAAGAAGCTCCTTCCTGTAAACACTCGACTTCCTCTTCCTCCACTTCTTCCTCCTCTATATCCTCCTCTTGTCTCTGATGTATATGGTTTATCTTTGTCTCTATCACTGTTGTTCTGAAAATCAATATTACCTCTACCACCTCTTCCTCTCATAGAATATCCTCCTCTTGCACTACTTTATCTTTCTTGCTCTCTTTATCTTCTCCTTGGCCTTTATGGCCAATTTGTAATGCTCCTCAACTGATTGATGCAGGAGCATCCTGGGTGTAAGGGCAATCTTGCATCACCCAAAAATATGTGTTTTTCTATTCAATAAGGGCTATTTTGTACAAAGCTACTATTTTTGGAAACTTACTATTTTTAGTAAGTTGGTCGTTTGAACTCAGAATGTTCTAATTTTCCAGGTGAAGGTTCATCTTAGTCATATAAGAATGCAAGTTGAATTTCATTGCCAGATCATCTATTTTGGCAAAGTTATTAAGGATTTACTGTTGCGATTTTAGGGTGCAAAATCTTTGAGCTCAATTGTCATGAACTTAGAAGCTCCGGATCGAGGTTGAACCCCTAGCTGACTGGCACTTCGCAAGTTAAGCACTGTAGATCGCAATCTCCCCTTTCCGAAAAGTGGTTATAATAGCCAAACGGAGCTACGGTTCAAAAGTTATGGCTTCCGGAAGTTGGGCTACCTAATCTCATGTTTTGTAAATATTTAAAGCCGACCCTTTTGTAATAA
>MU224948.1:1207718-1250630 GCA_018584345.1 Thuja plicata
ATTCTGAAAGTTTGTAATTCCACATTTGTGGAGATAATAAGAAGCCCATTTTCTGTTCTTGCAAATTGTTGTTGCTTCTCTGTTTCTGTTATGTGTTTGTGGCATTAAGGGGAGCATCCTTCATCACTGATCTAGGGGTAGCAAGACTAAGTTCATCTTGGATATTGAACCTAAGTCCCCCCATGTACCTTGCAATCTTCTCTTCAACATCTTCCTCATGACTCACCCTTATGTCCAACTTATGAAATTATTTAGTGTACTTCTGTATATCCATGTCTTTTTGCTTGAGACCCTGTAACTTCTTATATAGTTGTACCCTATAATTATTGTGCAAAATTTTTTCCTTCATCTTATCAATCATAGTATACCAAGATGTGAGCTTGGGCTTCCCATTCTTCCATCTCTCTTCTTGAACACAATCCCACCATAGTAGAGCATGTCCCTTCAACTTTGACTTTGCAATCTTCAACTTATGTCCTTCCTCAACATATTCACATTCAAATAACTTCTCGATGGCACTAAACCAATCTATCAACTCCTCATCATCCAACTTCCTTCCACATGTAGGAAAATCTGCTCTTGCCCTTATATCTCCACTCTTTATGGATTTTGCAAACCTAGCCATCCTTAGGTCTTCTAGATATAATTTCTCTTCCTCTTGGGGTACTTCTTCTTCAACTTATTCAACAATTATTCCCTCATCTTGCATGGTTCCTTTATCCCTCTTCTCTAATGCTAATAGTCTCTCCATTATTGTTTTCATCATTTTGTCCTTCTCATTGTTCTCCTTCTCCTTTTATTCCAATGTTGCTTTCAACTTCTTGTTATCTTACAATTGCTCTTTTACTATTCTTTCCAACTCCATGTTTTTCATCCTTGTGGGAAACTCTTCTTCTCCTTTAGACATGGTTCCTAATCTCCTTGACAAGTTGGATCAGCTCAAGTGCTTCTCCTCAAAGGATACTTCAACTCCAAGCGCTAACTAAGGATCCAAATCAACAAGGTCATCAAGACCAGACTCACAACCTTTCCACAAGACCCTTCCTAGGCTCTGATACCACTTGATACAGAGGTAAGGGTGGTGGATGGCTATCCCAATTACAAGTTTACAAGGTTGTGAAGATTACTACTATTCCCCAAACCCTCAAATGCTTCAAATGAACTCAAACTTGTCTAGACTTCTCCCAATGACCCAAGATGAAATGAATGATGTCCATAGAAAGTATTCAAGAGGATTTGATATGTTTTAAGGTTCTTTATAACACCCTACAAAGTGCCCAACTCTCCAAACTTCTTTAAACTATCCAGAGGCCTAATAGCCAGTCTTGTAGCCTTGCAGCGATCTTCTCAATATCCTAACTCCAAAATTTTCCAAAGCATCAAAGGAAATAATTAATGATTCAGACACCCTCTATCTAGTACTCCAATGTATCAAAAGGCTCACTATTGTTGTTTTGGAGCATATAGTGCTGCTCACACCATGTGACTCCAAAAATGCATAAAAATGGGAAAATTAACAAAGGAAGTATATGTTTCCTTTACTCCCAAGACTCCAAACTCTAGAAAATAAATTCTTATATTCCAAAAGACACAATTCCAAAAGGAATTAACTCCAACCCCCTGCAATATCAAAAGCCCCAATTTCGGTGTTCCAAACCCTTGATTCTAGGGATTTTTAGATATCTACCTTCCCAAAACTTCCAAGCACAATTGGTGATGGATTCACCTTGTCCTCAACATACACAATCACTTCCAATCACAAAACAACCCTGATGTTAAGACTGATCTTCTGTTGCTATAGCATTCAAAGCTATTTCAATTGTTTTCTTCAACCAAACATTAGTGATCACTATTTTTCTCTGTTATCTGTAATCCACATCATAATATTGTATAATACATGTTAGAGGAACATCATCCCATGAATTAAATGCCTTAGTAATTCATGGGATGACCATTTGTTATAAAGAAATCAAAATCTCTATGAGGAAACACAAACAGTCAATGTCAAAACCAGAAAAGCATACAATACAGTGATACAAAATATTCCTTATGGCATTCAAAGCATATAAAATTTCTATATTAAACCTCTCCTAATTTATTTTCACCTATTTCATTCAAAACATTTGATAAACATTGTCAATGGACCTTAAAAATAGGAGAAAACTAAATTTTTATTGCTTCTTCATTATCAGTCCGTACACGCCTAGGTATCTGCCCCACAATGGTTGTTTTTTCAAATAAAGATAGTTACTAAGTAACCATATCAACCAACTTTGGGTGGTTGTGTTGATTTTTTCAATCAAAATCAAGTCCTAAACTAGTTTCCCACTAAAAATCCATATAGTCGTTACATCCCAAATTTTGGATTTTTAAACTTTGAAAATAACTTTTAGCTAATTCAAACTTATAATTATAAACTCAAAAGGTCTCCAAACACCTTGGATACTTATTCTAAGCACTCCTAACCCCTAATAAATCCCTTAACTCCTTTGTACACTATTGGTCCACTTACAAGCAATTTGGGCCTTTAGGCCATTAACACAATCTTTACATTGAAATGTCATTTTATGACATTAAAAAGCATTATAGGCTCTAATATCTTGTACTTGATATTCATAGAATCTTTATCCATCTTATTTTCCCTCTGATCCTCATTGAATGTCTTCAAGTCTTCATAGTTGTATTAAATGTCTTTGGTGCCCCTGCACCACTTTCAATGGAATTAACAAAAATTGTTTATACTGGAGACTAGAACATAAATTATAATATTTAATGGGAAAATTAATGTTAAAAAGTTGGATTCTTGGATTACACAATTAGAATTATATTTAGATGTGCATAAGTCAATGAAGTACAAATAATAACCTTTGCACATCTTAAAATGTAAGCTCATGGGTATGGGGGAGAATTATGTAGTTAATTGTGTGGAAGCAAGATAATTGACTGTAAGTAGTTGGGAAGGATTTAGCGATTCAATCTTTGAGAATTTTTAGCCCAGTGGTCGTAGAAACTAATTACAAAATTAAGTTGACACATTTAAATAGGATGAAAGGAAAAGTATATTGGATTACATCATAGAATGAAAAACACAGATAATGTTAGTTGGAATGGAATTGTAGGAAGATGATATGATCATCAAGTACCTAAAAGGAATCCACACTCTTATAAAAAGAAGAAAAGTTACTACCAACCTACAAGACTTGAACAAATTTTGTGTTCAAGCATATATTATATGCAAAAAGTGAAGAGCAATAACGATCCTCCATACTGGAGAACATGGGAAGATCTTCTCCTTGCTAAAAGTCTTATTAAGCTTTTGTGGGACCAAAATCTTCTTTGACAAGGGTGGTGTAAATTATATGGATCGTCAAAAATTATTTAAATATATAATAAGCGTCATTACTAAGATGAATCTAACAAATAGAAAGAAAAAGAATAGGTGAAAAATAATTAAATTGCAAAAGAAATTAGATTATTTTTTACATTTTTTTGTCTTTTCCATGTCATAAGATCAACTATTGCATAGATGTCTTTTTTGCACCTATGAATGTGGCCTAGATTGATTATGCACCTTCAAATTTGACCCATAAGAGTGTAAAAGAGAATTCAAAATTAAATGATGTCCAAGTTCTCTATGTATTCTTATAGGATTTGTTCCAACAAAAATAACTTCCATATATGAGTGAATAATTGTATTTTGATCATGAGATTATTAAATAAATTGTACTAATAAAAGTAGGGAGGATTCAATTGTTCATTAGTAGGTTTAAAAGGCCAAGCCAATAATGTTTACTAATAAAGGAGCAAGTGGTAGCTTACATCAAAGAAACTTATATTACTTAGTAAAATTTCTATTTTAATGTGTGTACTAGGTATTTACCACTATCGTAAGCTAGTTTTTACCTCTTTTGAGCCCATATTATAGGATAAATTATTAATTACTTGTATTGAATTTATTTTCATTTGCAACGTGTTATCTTCCTAATTTGCTAAAAAAAATTCCTCTCTAAAGAATATCATTTGATTAAAAAAGTATAATAGTATAACGATAATTTCTATTCTTAAATTAAATTATAAACTAAGAATTTATTGATCAAATTGTCCCTTGTGCAATGAATAATGTATAATTTACATATAATTTGAATTTGGCAGATGACATGATATAAAACCAAACATGATTCTATACATCTTAAGGGTCTAGATATGCAAATTACCCGTTTTCTACCCTAGATTGAATTCAAAAATGCATATTTGAACCTTGTTCATGTCTGAAATGTTAGGTTGAACCTTTAAACTTTAAATTTTAATTAAAATTATGAGGCCAAGCCAACCCCTTTCCTACTACTATTACTTGTTGACTTAAGTGTGAAACCAATTAAATTTCACACTAGGGTGTTATATTTAAAGGACATACCCCAATTTAATTGAAAAAACAAAGATCTAAGATACATTTTGAAGGAGAACTTAGTCACCATTTAAACATATTTATTATAAGAGAATAGCATCAACATTCATATTGACTAGGCATTCTCCAACTTGTTGAGGAATTTTCATAGGGGCATAACTCGAGATTATTAAGTAATAAGGAAAACCATGTTGCATGCTTAACCTATAGTATGCATGGGGATATGTGTAGTTGAATCATGACTACCCTAAACCTTAATTTATTTATATGTGTACCATCCTAAAAATCTAGCACCTATAATTAGATGCTCTATTAGGCTCCATTTTTGCAATTTTGAGATTTTAAGTCCATTATGATTGATCCAACAACCTAAGGACTTTTCTTCTAGCATATTTTCTTTATTTTTGACTCCCGGTTGAAATTTTGTCCTATTTTTCTAGGTATAGGATGCCTAGGCAACCTATACCGCGACATTTGGGCCCAAATTTGAACGGGTGATCCATTAGGATGTTTTAATGGGATTTCCAAATTTGTAGTCAACCCGTGTTAATTTTAACCCTTGAAATATTGTGAGAGGTATATAAGTGGTGTATCTCTCCTCATTTTGGTATCAACCAATTCAATCCACAAGTAATAATTTAATTTATCTCCTACAATTTCACATTCAAGATCAATTTTCAAGCATTCTTCAAGCATCCTAGGGAATTTTAAAGGAAAATCTTCTCCATTGTAGTAAGCTTTTCTCACGTGATGGCCAAAGATCCTTTTGTCCATCTATATTCATTTCATTCATCCATTATTCAAGGAAATTTTTATCAAGCATAGAAACATTGAAGATCTTGGAGTGACATTCATAGATCCATGCATTTGTAAAAGATATCCTTAATTCCTTCCTACTTTCCAAGGTTGAACAATTACTATCAAGAAACATACAAGCATGTTCATGAATATGTGTGATCTCAATATTCCTTCATGAATATATATACATTTACAAGGTAGATCTAATATTTACCTTTACAATTACATGATTTCCTTTAATAAAATTCATTTTAATTTCAAGGTTGATTCCTAAACAAGGATTTTCCATGGAAAACCCCTTTCAACCCAATATTTTCCTATTTTTCTATGTGCATGAATAGGTGACGAAGATCTAATGGACAATCTCTAAAATTTTCAGGCAAAATTCCATGGCACATGGTGACCAGACAACCTACACATAGGTACATGGTGACAAGGTGACCTATACCCACGTAAAGGGTGACTAGGCGACCTATACTCCCAAAAAAATTCAAATTTCAACCAAAGGTCAATGTTGCAGTATAGTTTTCATTTCTGTTCATTACAAGTTTATGCTTGATCTTTGTCTGTCTAATTCTACCGAGAGTTATTATTTAGTCCTATCTTGCATTAGTCAATCTCATTCCCTCAAACCCATCTAATCTTAATCATAATCATGAAGGATCATCGCACCCATTTAGCGCTTAAGTTCTACTTGAACCTATTGGGCCATCTTCCTTCTGATTGTGCAATTAGGAAAAGGTGGATCTAATTCCTTACCGACATCCCCCCCATTCATTTTCCTATTGTACATTTTGGTGAACTGACACATGAAATTTCATTTATGATTTGGTGTTTAGATCTCCTTTGTGTGCATTTCATTACTCATATCTTTTCTCTATTTTATGCATTTAAATACCCAAGTTTACCTATTGTACATTTTGGTGAACCCTACTTATAACATTTCCATTCTAATTTTGGTGTTAGATCTTATTTGCATTCATTATCACTTGATGGTTAGAGGTGTTATTCATTAGATTTCATGCACAATCATGTGATTTAATTCCATTTATGTTGAATAAATTTAATGAGTATTGGAATATCTATTTCACAATTTCTTTCTTACATCTATTAGATGTATCTTTCCTTTGTTTCGTTGTGCATGAGTGTTATAAAATTCAGTCATACCTACAACAATCGGATTAGGAGAAGTCATGGACTTATGGGTTCATTTGATCTTGAGTCATCTTTGTTTCCTAGAAATATTGATGAGACACACATGTCTTCTAATGACATTCCTACTATTGTTGAGAATCCATCTTCTCACTCTTATCATGGTGAAGATGAAACCTTAAGAGTGTCTTCTATCCAAAAACAAAAGCTATCTAAAGACTGAAAAATTTGAGCAATAATTAGGTCAAGAACATTCTAATATGGAATCCATATATTTAGTAGAAATAACAAGGAAGATAATTCACAATTATGAACATGGTTTAAGAAATTGGTTTAACTCAACCTCCCACTAGTGTTGAAACATCTATACCTATTCCTACTTATTACCTAGTGTTTCTACATATTCTCCATGTCGTCTCTTGATTACATCTATTTCAAACATCAATCCTACACATGCTAGTCTTGGAGGTATTCCTAATCCTATTGTTTCTCCTTCAAGTGTTTCATGTGTTTCCAAACCTTCATCCATTCCTACCTACAATAATGTCTCATTTTCATATTACAATGTTCCTCTCATTTCCCATAATGGTCCTAGCCTTTCACACATGTCTCATACCAACCATTCCTTTGAATCCACTATCAATAGTCTTTCTCAAATTATTTCATCCTTGCAGCAACAAATTATCTGCATGACTCAATCCAAATTTAAAATTCCTAATTTTGATATTGCTAGCTCCCTTTGTCCTTGGATATATTTTTTGTTGTTATCCCTCAATACATTTAAATACCCCACTTGGATAATTTCACTAGTAAAGGTGATCCCTTGACTCGTGAAGACTTTTCAAACATTACCTAGTGACTTTTCTCATGATCATAGATTCATGGCTAAAATATTTACTAGAACCTTTAGAGATAAGGCCTTGCAATGATATTGTTCTTTAACTCCTTATTCCATTTATTATTTTCAAAAAATTGTTAATGCTTTCATTCAAAATTTTCAAAATAATATTGGTCTAAGATTTATTTGACTAATTTGTTGCATTGTAAATAAGGTGTTAAAGTAAAAGTGATTGATTTCATTGGTATATTTAAGCATGTGTATGCTCATATTTCTTATTGTGTGCCTGATATTTATGTACAAAGTATTTATATTGCTAATTTACAAATAGACATTAGTGATAAGATATTACTTTATGAATTATCTTCCTTTACTCATTTGTATGTATTGTTTCATAATTACCAGCTTCAAGTGAGTCAATTTGAAAACACCACTCTAATGGCTCCGATTGATAAGAGTGATGTTGCATCCCAACCTTTTCAAAAAATTTAATAATCTAAGAGATTCATCAAGATCAATAATTCATGAAACAACATTGATGTGTAAGTGACAACAATATCTAAAGGTGTGGCTCCTTTTTCATCTATTTTTAGACCTTCTCAAAATTTTACACCTATTTTTGAATCTTTGTATAATGTGATATTGAAGTTGATTAATGTCAATGTTTTAACACTTCCTCCTACTAAGCCAATTGATCATTCCAAATAGTCCAAGAAATCCTTTGATACCAAAGCCTTTTTCCAATATCACCATCATCCTAGTCATGATAATGAAAAGTGTTTCCACTTGAAATCTATTATTTCAAACCTTATTGATTCTAATGCTATATATATTAAGGGTGTTAATGATCAACGAAACAAATTCGTTACCCCTCCCAACCAAAACTTGATGACATGTAACTGATTGAATGTTTGAAGATGTTAAGTTGATCACCGAAATGCAGAAAGATAATGCAAGACATTAAATCAGTTAATGGATTGTATTGTCATTGATGTCAACTTGATATAATCTAATTAGTTATAATAAAAGTGTGAAAGACTTCAGAGAATCAAAGATATAAAGATTATGCTTTCAATAATGCATAAAAGACAAGCATTCACTATGTGACTTCAAGTACCGATGGCTAGTAGAACCCGATGGACAAAGATCACCGAAATTTAAGTCACAGTGATGTCTGAGAAAGAACACCGGTGAGCATTACTGACAAGCAGAATCACAAGCTTAACCAACGGCTAGAATCATAGTGTAAACCGACGGAGAAGCTCGAGGAGAACTAGAGTGTTGACCGAAGCTATCAAAGAGTTAAAACACCAAAATTAACTTGAGTTCAGAAATGACAAAATATCTAGTTGGCAGAGCTAAATATCAACTTAACTGGTAGTTATCATTGTTTTCATTGACAAGATAAAGCCAGAGATAATTAAAGGATTTAAAGTTGTTTTTTCCAGTTGGAAAGAAGATCTCTGTGAGATAAAACATGATTTTTTCTTTAAATCTAATTGGCTAAGATTGTGGATCACGCCAAGATCAAGAAAATCAAGAACCTAACAATGATGATATTATTTCTATAAAGAGACAACTTAATTAATTATGAATTGAGGGTGATTGAATGAAAAAGAGGATGCTAAAGAGAAACTGATGAAGAGAAACTTCATACAGTCTTGATCAATCAAGCGGAGGAAAGAGCAAAATTTTTCTCCAGACACCAAGAAACAAAGCATAACAACACCAAGCAGAACAAAAGTGGAGCAGAGGTATTAAAAGAGATACATTGATCAGATTAGTTTTATGAGCTTACAATAGATCTGAAAATCTGCAAGTATAAATTGTATATGTGAACAGATCATACTGTTTCAGTTTAACCATTGATTTAGAAAGTCTCTTAACCGAGCGGGATTTAAAGATCCTTTTTATATTGAGATACATCCCAAGGAGTATCAAAAAGTTTGATCATGAAGATAGCATGAGATGCCAGATACCTATTGACAGGCCAAGATAGTGTTTGATCAAGGAAGGTAGCATAGAGATGCCCGATATCAAGTGACAGACTAAACTTTTAAATCCTCTAACAAGGTCACACCTAATAGTGTGTTTGTAACCTTTAACAGGGTTGGCTCTTCACCGAGCTCACTTTAGAAGAGTGAAAATTTTGGGTTACCGGTCCCAAGTGGTTTTTCCCTTAACAGGGTTTCCATGTTAAAAATCCATGTGTCAATGTGTTTATGACTCATTACTTTAGTGTTTTTCATTACACATAGCTAATCTGTATTGATCGGTATACTCTAGATAATTTATTGTTTTTCGGTAAATTAATACACTGCTATTTTGTAAATATATAGAATAAGGTTTAACAAAGAATTCTGAGCAGTAGTAATTTAATAATTCTAGTTGAAGGCATTCATCTTACAGGACTGAAGATAACTAGAGGCTTAATATTGTGGTACTAAGTTTTTGGGTTGATTATTGGAATATTTTTGAGGCCACTGATTCACCCCCCCTCTCAGTTATTACTAACAATTGGTATCAGATCTTGTGTGCTTAGAAAGGGAATTTAACATCTCAAGAAAAAGATCACAAGATGAACAGAGGAGATGTGCCCAAGTTGAATAAAGATAAATTTGCATCATGGAAAAGAAGAATAAAACTCCACCTATCAGGTATTGGAAATGATATTACTCAATACCTTGATACTGAATATGTGTTGCCTATATGACCTCACACTCTTGAGCAATTAAGAGTAAAGCATGAGCATAATTGCATGATGATAGAACTTGCCTCATCACTCTTCGATGCTAATTTTGAAGATGTCAAAACCTGCACCTCTGCAAAGTAAATGTGGGATAAGTTGAAGCTTGTACATGGAGGAGATGCTAATGTACTAAGAGTCAAGGAAAAAATCCTTAGAGGGAGCTTTGATGACCTAAGGATGAAAGAAGGAGAAAATATCACTCAATATAGCTGCAGAATCAAAGAGGTAGTCAATGCTATTCGAGGAGTTGGAGGTGTACTTGAAGAGGAGACAATGGTAAGTAAAATCTTAAGAACCTTACTGCTTGTATATGCTATTAGAGTTTTTGCTATTCAAGAAATGAGAGCATTTGCAAACAATACAGTTACTCTAGATAGTCTGATTGGTAGACTAATTTCATTTGAGATGAATAACTTTGATAATAGTATCTTACCATCTATAGAGTCTGCATTCAAATATTATTTAAAGATAATTAATTCAAGTCATAGACATGCTATTAGAAATGATAGTGAAAGTGATAATGAGGATCAAGGACTTGATGAGATTGAAGCACTAATGGCAAGAAGATTGCAGAGAGGCAAAGGTAGATACAAAGGTAAATTACCACTTGTATGTTTCAATTGTAAAGAGGTTGGACACTTTGCTACAAGATGTCCAAACAGAAGAAAAGATGACAAAGGAAATGAAAGATCATATGAGAAGAAGTTTGATAGAGGTGATAACAAAGATTACTGAAGCAACTATCAATCTGACAAAAGAGATACCCGAGACTACAAGGACAAAGGGAAGAAAGATTTTTACCTAGCTGAGAATAGAGCTGATGACACTGAAACCAAATCAGAAGAAGATATTGAGATGGTATTTGTAGCCATGAATGATTATTTAGATGAAGAAGAAGAAAGGTATGTAGAAACTGCACTTATACCTAAAGTTAGTAAGAATGATGTTTGGATCATAGATAGTGACTACACTCACCATATGACTAGTGATAACAAAAAGTTTGAGACTGTTGAATACTACTATGGTGGTTCAGTAAGAATGGGAAATGATACACCTTGTCCAGTTGAAGGTAAAGGAACTATAATGTTGAATAACCCGATCAAATGTGAAAATGCTTTTTGGGTAAAAGGACTGAATTATAATCTGTTAAGTGTTTCACAGCTGAATAATATAGGTCACCGAGTGGCATTTGAAAATAAGAAGGCAAAGATCTTTAATGAATTAGGAAGGTTGATTGGAACCAGTGAATAAACAACAGGTAACCTTTTCTATCTTGATGAAACTAACACCACTTGTTTAATGGATAAAAATGAAGACATATGGTTGTGGCACAAAAGATTGTGTCATGTGAATTTTGACAACATGGTAAAGATAAGTAACAAAAGGAATGTTAGAGGCTTATCAAGCATGACTAAGCCGGAGCATATCATGTGCAAGAATTGTTAAAAAGGTAAGATGAAAAATTCTAGTTTCAAGAGTAAAACCCATACATCTAGTGCAATTCTATAATTACTCCATATAGATCTATGTGGACCCATGAGGACAAAGAGTTACTATGGAGATAGGTATTTTATTCTCTTTGTTGATGATTATTCTAGAATAATGACATCGTGTTCTTAAAAGATAAATTAGAATCATTTAAGATGTTTAAATGCTATAAGGATATGGTAAAAAAATAAAGTGAAAATAAATTGAAATGCTTAAGGTCGAATAGAGGAGGGGAATTTACTTCAGATGAATTCACTAACTATTGCAATGAGCATGGAATTAAAAGACAGGTTTCTGCACTGAGAACACCACAACAAAATGGAATTGTTGAAAGGAGAAGTAGATCAATTGTTGAATGTGCAAGAACATTGATGATTGAGAAAAGCATCACTCAAACTTTCTGGAGGGAAGCTGTCAGTACTATTGTCTACACATTAAACAGGGTACAATTGAAGAAGGACACAAAGAAGACACCCTAAGAGCTTTGGTATGGTCATACACCCAATGTAAGTTACTTCATAATATTTGGTAGTCAATGTTATATTTTGAAGGATGATATAAATGGAAAACTTGATTCCAAAAGTGAAGAAGGTATCTTTCTAGGGTACTCAACCAAAAAAAAGGCTTATAAATGTCTTAACAAGTCATCTAACAAAATCATTGAAAGTGCAAATGTGAAAATAGATGAATTTGCAGAAAAGAATGATAAGGAAAGCATAAAAGAACCAGAGGACTACAACAGGTTTGTTTATACAGAACCTGAAAATCTACCCGAGCAATAGTGTATCACTCCCAAGCAACAGAACATTGCACTCGAGCATCAAGCTGTAATTACCAAAAATCAGGAAAATCCTCAAGATGATGTTTCAAACAATGGAGATAAGAATGAAGGTCAAGAAGATGATCAGAATGATGATTAAAGGGCTGAACCAAAAATTGCCAAGTATGTCAGAAGACATCATCAACAGAATCAAATCATAGGTTGGAACAAGAACAAGATGTTTACTTTGTGATTTTGAGCATAAATCTGTTAATACTACACTTGAGAATGAAGAATGCGTCAGTGTTATGAATGAAAAAATATAACAGGTGGAGAAGAATAGTACATGGACACTGGTACCAAGACCAGATGACAAGAATGTCATCGGTACCAAATGGATATTCATAAACAAGCTGAATGAGAATGGAGAAGTTAGAAGAAACAAAGCAAGGTTAGTATGCAAGGAATATGCACAAGAAGAAGGTATTTATTATGGAGAAACCTTTGCACCTGTTGCTAGACTAGAAGGAGTTAGAATATTACTTGCTTATGCTGCATTTAAAGGATTCAAGGTATACCAGATGGATGTCAAATCTGCATTCCTAAATGGAATATTGGAAGAAGAGGTATACATTGAACAACCAGAAGGGTTTGTTGATCCAGACAAGATAAACATGGTATGTAGCCTACATAAAGCCTTGTATGGATTTAAAAAAGAACCAAGAGCCTGGTATGAAAGACTTCACTCCTATCTCATTAGGATAAAATTTGTTAGAATAAGTGAAAATAGCAATCTGTACTTAAAAGAAGATACCGATGGTAATATTGTGATTGCTGAAACTTTTGTTGATGATATCATTTTTGGGGAAATGAATTGTTATGCAAATCCTTTGCTAATAAAATGAGCAAAGAATTTGAAATGTCTATGTTTGGGGAGATCAAATTTTTTCTTGGTCTACAGATTCTTCAACAAGATGCAGGGATATATATCACTTAGTCCAAATACATCAAGGGAGTGTTGAAGATATTCAAGATGGAAGATTCCAAACTAGTTGGAACACCTATGGCTACCGGATGTAAGCTAACAAAAGAAGAAAAATCAAATCAGGTAAATCAAACCTTATATAGATCAATGATTGGTAAACTAATTTATGTTGTTCACACCAGACCAGATATAGCACATGCAGTTGGAATATTTGCAAGATTCTCTGTTAATCCCAAAGAATCACATATGACTGCTGTCAAGAGAATTTTGAGATATCTGAAGAACATTGAAGACTATGGCTTATGGTACAAAAGAGAAGGAAAATTTGAGCTACAAGTCTATACAGATGTTGATTGGGGTGGAAACATTGATGACCAAAAGAGCACAACTGGAGGAGCATTCTTCATGGGTGACAGACTTTTCACATGGATAAGAAAGAATCAAGGATGCATCTCTCAGTCTACTACAGAAGCAGAGTATGTGGCTACTGCTACAAATTGCTCCAATATTGCATAGATCAAACAATTGCTGGAAGGTATGAATATGAAGATTCTTGAACCAGTAATTATCTATTGTGATAACACCAGTGCAATTAACATCTCTTAGAGTCCAGTCATGCATGCTAAGACTAAGCATATTGCTATCAAGTATCACTATCTAAGAGAATAAGTGCAAGCAAAGGAGGTGATATTAGAATATGTTCAATCAAAGGAACAATTAGCTGATATATTCACCAATCCATTACCGAAGGATACATTTGAGTACCTGAGACAAAGACTAGGGGTCCAACCCTTGTCTATCGGTCAGTAAGCTCACTAGGAGGTTGCATCACCATACACACAATTTGAAGATCATTCATGTTGATGCAAACACCAAGATGAACAACAATAGATACATTTGTACACATCAAGGTACAAGTATGCACCGAACACCAGAGACATTGTATTGCTGATGGATAGGAAAATTCAAGGAATATATTATATAAAGGGATGGAACATTATATAGATGATTTTTTTTGGCATTGTTGTTAAAGGGAGAGATTATCTCATTATCAAAAGGATCAAAAGGGATAGATTATTTCATTATCATCAGAAGGAGAGATTTGGGAGAGTTTATCTCATTAATCAGAAAAGATTATATCATTATCCATGAAGAGAAGTTCCTGAGAATCAAAAGTTAGAGTTAAAAAAATATTCAAAGGGAGAGAAATTGATTACATATGAAATATCCATCTCAGGGAGAGAAGTAACAAAGGGAGAGATAATTAAAGGATTTAAAGCTATTTTGTCTAGTTGGCAAGAAGATCTTTGTGAGATAAAACAAGAGTTTTGCTTTAAATCTAATTGGCTAAGATTGTGGATCACGCCAAGATCAAGAAAATCAAGAACCTAACAACGGTGATATTATGTCTATAAAGAGACAACTTAATTCATTACGAATTGAGGGTGATTAAATGAAAAAGATGATGCTGAAGAGAAACTGATGAAGAGAAACTTCATACAGTCCTGATCAATCAAGGTGAGGAAAGAGCTAAAGTTTTTTGCGGACACCGAGAAATAGAGCATAGCATCATCGAGAAACACAAAAGTGGAGCAAAGGTATTAAAATAGATACATTGATCAGATTAGTTTTATGATCTTACAATAGATCTGAAAATTTGCAAGTATAAGTTGTATATATGAACAGATCATATTGTTTCAGTTTAACCATTGATTCAGAAAGTCTCTTAACCAAGCGGGACTGAAATATCCTTTCTATATTGAGAAAAATCCCAAGGAGTATCAAAAAGTTTGATCATGAAGATAGCATGAGATGCCAGATACCTATTGACAGGTCAAGAGAGTTTTTGATCAAGGAAGGTAGCATAGAGATTCCCTATATCAAGTGACAGACTAAAATTTTAAATCCTATAACAAGGTCACACCTAACAGTGTGTTTGTAACCTTTAACAGGGTTAGCTCTTCACTGAACTCACTTCAGAAGAGTGAAAAGTTTGGGTTACCGGTCCCAAGTGGTTTTTCCCTTAACATGGTTTCCACGTTAAAAATCCATGTGTCAATGTGTTTATGACTCATTACTTTAGTGTTTTGCATTACACATAGCTAATCTGGATTGATCAGTATATTCTAGATAATTAATTGTTTTTCGGTAAATTAACAGACTTCTATTCGGTAAATATACATAATAAGGTTTAACAAATCATTCCGAGCAATAGTAATTTAATAATTGTATTTGAAGGCATTCATCTTATAGGACTGAAGATAACTAGAGGCTTAATTTTGTGGTACTAAGTTTTTGGGTTGATTATTGAAATATTTTTGAAGCCACAGATTCACCCCCCCCCCCTCTCAGTTATTACTAACAAAAATTACAAATTTATACCAATCCTTTTACCTTCCCATTCCACCAAAAACATTGAGACTTATTTACCTACTTCTTCCACACACGTTGTTGACACTCCTACTATTGTGAAGTACAATTAGAATTGTACTAAGGCCAACAATGTTGTCAACCTTATTAATCAATTTGAATCTAAACCCAAGCCAAAACCTGATATTTTCATTACATTTGATCTTGACGAGAATATTAAGGCACATGATGGTCCTCTTTATATTGTTACAAAGATTAATGGTCTTCCCTCTCATGGAGTTCTAATAGATCCTACTTGCATGGTAAATGTTACAACTTAAGAACATCTTTACACAAGACACCTCCAACAAGATTCCAATAACACTTTTGATGTGATGATAAAAACTTTCAATGGTTTCACTTGTCCCACCTATGGATTCATTACTTTTCTCGTAGAAGTTGGTAAGAAAACCTTAGATATCACCTTTTTTGTCATTCCAAAATATGATCGAATTAAAGTCAAACTTGGCCTTTCTTGGATCACTTCCATGAAATTTATAGTCTCTCCTATACATAAATATTTGAAATTTTCCCATGATGAAGAAATTATAATGATTAACCATAGTCTCTATTAGCCTTTAGCTAGTCATGAGAACTTTGACCTTGATTTATTTTGGTCTGCCATGCCTAAACTAATTTAACCTCACAAAGATAACTTCTTTATATCCTATCAAAATTTAAAAATCTAAAATAATAAAATGACTAGATGTTGATTGATCCTAAACTAGCTTAAATTTAAAAAAAAAAAAAAAAAACCAAATGTAATTGTTGTTCTCATGACTATCGCAGTAAACATTGTGCTAGAGCCGGTGAGCATTCTTCCTAAAAAATTTCTTCCCCTAAGTCACCTTTTGATTCTTTGATTCCCTTTGACCAACCCATGCATAGGCCAAGGGATGAAGTTAATTTAAAGAAGATGAAATTGAATAAAACATGATAATTATATTCGTATTCGAGATCCAATTGTGTTTAAATTAGATGAATAAGATACCATTGATGATGAAATTATCAATGTTTCTAATTTAATTGATTCTACCATCTTAGAAAGTAAACACTTGCTTTTGTACACTTTTTGGGACCTTTTAGCCCTCCTTAGTATGTTTCCTACATTTAGGACCTCCTAGTGCATTCGATTATACCCATAATTTGAATCAAGGTGCTCTTTCTTCCTCCAATCTAACACAAAACTCTGGGATGGATTTAATTTCTATGATCCATCTACCATTTATCCCTCTAGTCACCATTCAGTTCCCTCATAGATTTAAATGCATTTACGACTGGTTTTCCCGCTTATTTCATCATATTTCCCCTGACTCCATCAATACTTCTTGGGATTCGAGACTTTCTCCCTAATATTTGCACCTCTAGGTACATTTCAACCTCGACCTATACCTGCTATAGGTCAACCTTGACCTATAACCAGGAAGGTGAATTTTGATTAGCTCCTGGGCCCAATGAAAAGTATTGGCCTGTTCCCGTCTTGTGCAATCAACCCTTTTGATTTTGACACCTTAAATTGGTATAAAAGGGGGCCTTCACACTTCATTTGGAGGCATATTCTACATCCATAATATACGCAATATTCATGAATTCATTGGAGCAATCTACTTCTTAAGGAATAAAGCACAAGCATTCAAGATCTTTTTGGTGATTTCAAGCAAGCATTCATTGGAGACATCCATTCAATCATGCATTTCCTTCTATAGATCTAGCATCTTTGGAGACAAGGGATTTTAGCTATCTAAGGAGGAGATCTACATTCACACACTCAAGATTTATTCTTCAACTTCATATTGAGGAGAATTACATTGTATCCATACATGAGGTTTTGTCTTACATAATTTCCTTTTGGTTTTTTTGTTGAGTCAAGGCTATTGCATTAACATGTTTGATCACATATTAAGCACAATTGCATCTACATGGTATGATATATTCTATTGTTAGATCTATTTTATTAATACATGCTTGCATTTCTTTTATTTCAATTCAAGGTTAATTCCTAAATCAGGGATTGACCGAGGCAAGCCCCTCCCCACCAACTCCCCTTTTCTTGTTTGCAGGAGTAGATTTACAGGTTTTTAGGATTAGATTATGCTCATTTAGGGTTTCAATTTTTGTTAGACCTTTGGATCTTATATTTTTCAGTAGTATAGGTACAATTAGACCTATACCCAAGTTGACTTGTACCCATGTCGACCTATACCTCCAAGTTGACCTTTTCCTAGAGCCTTCAAATTTTCACAATTTGTAGATCTCAGCTTCTTGGTTCCAGATCTAGCTCTGTTTCAGTTTCGAATACAGTTTGACAGTCTATTTTTTGATCTGAATGTGCATCCTCTACTATCCCTGAAGGTGAGTATATTATCCTCTTTTTCATCTCATACCACTTAGTTTCATAGATCAAGTTGCATAACATTTATGATTCCTTCTCTTAGGGAAAGGAGGAACAAAACCTAAGGCCCCTACATTGAGAAGATCATGATTTCCACTTCACCTTATGATACTCATGAAGCTTTATCCAAGAGAATATACATCCACCTTATGTCTGAGCCTAATTAGATTTAAAAATTATGTCAAAGATGCTATTAATAAATTTTCATGTCCCTTCCATTATAATAACACACACTTATATTGTGATTGTGATGATTTTATATTATATGTTCATGATAAAGCTAACCAAGGTTTACTTCCATTTACACGAGACATTTTACATCTTCTTCATACTTATAACTAGCATTATTGACCTCTATTGGGTTACTCTCCATTATGTCACATAATGAGCTTGAGGGTAGCACGATAGGGAGTTATCCTTGTTTCTCTTAACTGGGGGGAGGAGGTTCATCTTTTGCATTCATTCTTATTAAGGGATTTATTTTCTCTCTTTATTTGCATGTTTCCTTATACAATGATATCTTTCCTAGTGCTATTGCATGAGCCACAACCTATGTTGGCTAGGAAGTGCATATTTTGCATATTTGGGGAAACCATTTTGGGAGCTTAGATATGTTATTCCTTTATTCTCTTTGTCCTTTTGAGCATCTATTATCCTTTGTGGATTTTTATCTTTTATAACATGATGTCTTTCTTTTGCAAATATTTATTGTTTTACACTCCAATGTGCAACCTTATCTTTGCATTCAAAAGTACATGTATGTTATAAGAGATCTATCCCTTCGGATTTATCTTGCATTTTCTTTCTTCTTTAGTATGTATTATCTATTTGTGGTGCATATTTTTTTTATACTTCGATATGTATTGTTTGTGGTTGACGATCTTTCTCCTTGATGAGCTTAGTATCCCCTTCACAACTTTCTCCTTTCTTGGGGTGCATATCTTCTATAAATGGGATGCCCCATTAGATGGTATAATATGATATCCTTCTTATTTTTCTATGGTTTTCTATTATTGTATGATACACTCCTTTTTGGCATGAGACATATTGTTACAAAAAAATCCTAACATCTTTGTTTATCAATCCTTTTATTCCTTGAAAATGTGTGTTTCTCACTCAACAATCATCTATGGTATCATTTTCTCCTTGATGACTGGTTTTCTTTATATGTGATGTCTCTTCTAGCATATATACTTGTTTTAGAGGTCCACTCTAGTTTACATCTTATTTTTCTTGGAATTGTATATCTCTTATGAGGAGGCTATTATTCAAGGTGTTTTACATATTATATCTCAATTTTACGCTTGGGGGGGCAAGATTTTTTGTACATTCTTCCTCTTTTCATCTAAGGATCTACTTTACTTAGTCTAGTGGCTTTTTTTTTTATCATGAGACATTCTTTTCCTATAACGAATTATTGTCTTGATTGGGATTCTCTCTTACAAGAGGTGTATATACATGATCGTCACCTCTTCCTTATCTGTAAAACTATGTTCGTAATAAATATTTTCCCTTACTATGTGATTCAAAGTTTGTTGTCCTTCATCAAGAATCCCTCTTTCACCTAGAAACAAGGGGCTAAATGGGTGCATTATTGTTCTCTTCCCCCTCTTTTTCTTGAATATTTTATCTTTGTTAAAGCTCTCCTCTTGAAGGTAGAATTTTTGTAGACAAGATCTCTTCCTTTCAAGGGTTTCTCATAAGAGATATATCCTTGCACAATTATCTATTTTCTTATCCTATAAGAGTAAATTCTCTTAGCTAAGATTGTGGCATATATTGTTGTTTAAGGGTATCTCCTTTTTAATAGAAGTAGGTATACTCGATTCTCTTCCTTATAATGTCTACTATGTATCCATCATTAGGAGGGGGCATACATATGGTCTCCCTTATACAACCTTTTATGCATTTTTATTTTTATTTTTGAAAACTGATCCCTGAAAGGTGTAAGTGATCCTTATCCATCCATGGGATGCACATTTACATACATTTTATTTCAATGGATAACAGACCCTAATCCATTCATAGAGAGAAAAAACACAATCAAACCCCATGGTGACCGACTGATCAACCCATGGGGTGCATACACAAATAATTCTTCATGGACAACATACCCTGATCCATTTGATCAGTTCTATTGAAGGAATAAAAAACTAGGCTCTCACCAGGACTTAGGGATTGGACATCCTACCCAGCAGCTATCCTCCTCATAAAAACTCATTGAATTTATCAACCCAAGGACATAGTACTTGAAATGAGTCAGCAAGATATATGCACCAATGATATTACTCATACCACGCTATGGCTGCAGGAAACAAATTACTTCAAAGGGAAACTAAAATATAGTTGCAGGAAATAAATATTGGAAAGGAAATGCGGGAATAAAGGTGTTGCAGGAATGCAAAGACTTGAAAACACAACTATAATGTCTCAACGGTTCTGCTGCTTTGGCTACAAGAAGTAATGGATTACCTTGCGACTTTGGCTGCAAGAACTATGTTAACACCAGAATTATGATAACAAGATACAAGAAAATGAAGCTACATGAAAATTATTCTAACTAACATGGATTCATCACCAAGTGCCCCCCCTTGAGTGAGTATCCAAACTCAATTACACTAAATTAAATGTCAACACTTCATTTTCTATTGATTGTAAAGGAAAGTACAAGATTCATGTAAAAATTGTAAAATAATAGAATGAAACTATATTCTAATAATTTATAATTCCCCTCTTTCTCACATAGGAGTGGGGCTTATTTAAAAAAAAACATCTAACTATACTAACTGCTCGTGCTATACAAAAGGCAGAGTCAATTATTTGGAAAGATGGAAAACTGGAAAGCGGGAAAATAGAAGACATCCATGAAGAAGGAAAGATCTGTTATGACGGAGGAAGAAAAGATCTAGCTTCCCACTTCTTCCTGGATTTCCTCAAAAGAAATCATAACTCTATGACTCACTCTTTTCTCAGCTGTTGCCACCTTGGTACTATTGGAACCGCCACTTCAAGTTGCATTTACTTCACCACGGTTGAGTTGGCTACAGGAAGGGGTCAGGGTGTCTAGTGCATGACACATTAACCTTTCTATTCATACTCTACATCTTAAATGTTAGATTCAAGACATTCAAGGAAATATTCCATTAAATATGCATACATTTATTCATGTTTAAAACAAAAATTACTTATAAGAACATAGCCATAAATCCTGCATAAGTAATATAGTACTAATTCCACATGTTTGTATGTTTAAGAGCTTTAAAACATAGAAAATGTCTTAGTGGCTGTATGTCACATAACAACATAAAGAGTCTAGAGTTTTAGAAAATATAATAGGAAAGAATAAGTAGGGACTGATAAAAATTCTGCCCTATTTCCCTCTGTTCTATTTCCTTATGTTCTATTCCATTATGTTCTTGATCTGTTGTATACATGACCATTGGTCTAGGTGTTTTTTCAATAGTAGTACCGATATCACCATCCATTTGTGTTCCCTCCTTAGGAGGATTCTCATTTAAAATATCTATTTGTGTTGTTTCCTTTAGACTTGTGGCTGCAGGATCCTGCTCCATCTCTTCCTGAACTTCCTGTAGTGGACTTCCTGACTGTGGCCCTTTAGATAATGGTTCCTCAAGAGTACTTCCTGGGCTACTCCCCATAGATTTTCCTATTGTCCCCAAGTGTGTGGTGTTCAAATGAACACTTCTCCTTGGTGGGGTCTCCAACACAACTACAGGTTGTTTTTGAGAAGATCTTTTCCTCTTGGAGGAAGTGGCTGTAGGAATTATGGCAGACAGAGTATCCATGAAATTTGAAGTTGTAGGAGAAATAGGGTTACCATCCTTCAAATGATCAGCTTCCTTTCCTTTTCCATTTTCTTGGCGCTGAGTAGCCTATTCTGTAACACAAACTTGAGAGGTTATGGGAACCTCTATTTCATCCTCCCCCATGCTAGGCTTTGGATCACTAGTTTCTCTAGTGCCTTATTCTACACCCGAAGAAGGGTTTTGATGAGAGGATTATGGCATAGAAGATGCAAGGTTGTCTGAAACAAGATTTTCCCAAGGGTCGTTCCTCTGCTCTTCTTGAATTTTATGATTCGGTGGCTCCCCTTGAAGTCGCACATGTGCCACTATGAACTCCTCCTAGCTCATGGGTGAAACATCCCGCAATTCCTATTCCACAAGAAGTTTAATCAACCCGTGGTGGGTTATGGGAATTTGCCTTCCTTTCTTGACTTCATCAACACTCATATTTAATAAAGAATACAAAAAATTGGGAACATTGACCAGGCATCCATGTCGTATATGGTTGAGAAACTTGAAATTTACTGCATGTAAATATGAGAACCTTCCTTCATAGGTAAAATGCCTATTAATGTGAATTGCAAACTTTAGGTATTCGCCTGGAAGGGAGAGTCTTTTTGCTCCCTGTTTGCTTGTTTCCATCCTGGGGTCTGTCAAAATGGTAAATTTTGCCTGTGCTAACCGTGCATCTTGCCCATGGTGAAATGCCTAACCCATGGTGGGAAGTCCTGAAACCTCTTAAATGCTTGCCTCGGTAGCATCGACCTACAAACCCTTGACTTAGGAGACCCCATTGCTGAGAGTTCTTAAGAACTCCAACGAGATTGCTTCATCATACCTAGTGAGACGAACAAAATAGGTAAGCCATCCTACCTTATTGAACACCTGCACATTGGGCTGGTCTTTCAACAATGATGAATGGTCACCTGAATAATGCCTGATTAGAGGGCCCCTCATTCTATAGTTGAACAATATAAACCCTAATACAATCAAATTCTAAAAACAACCTTACCCTTCTAATTATGTCACCTTTCTGTTCTGACCTCCCAAATTCCCTTTTCTCTCTATTCAAACCCTTTCATTTTCTACTGTCATTGAGGTTCCTATAGATTTCTTGGTGAGAAGAGGCAAGAAGAAATTTTAAAAATGCGGCTTGAGACTTGGTTTTGTTGAAGTAAAGCTAGCATGAAATGCTCGCACGTAGGGATCTATCACATCAGCTTAGCAAGATGGTTGTGCATTAATGACAAAGTACATTTTGTTTAAAGATCATTGTCTAGTGAGGAAAGGTTATTAATAATGACAAAATTTCTCCCTATGAAAAAGGTGACATGTGTCCTCACATGTATGGGTTAAGGTACGGTGACATGGAATTAAGTGTCATATTATTTACAAGATTAATTAATGATTATGCTAAAAGAAGTAATGTTATTTAAAACAATAAATGTGTAAGCATACCTAACATTGAATTACCAATGAATGCCCAAATCTAGAAATATTTGATGATGTGTGCCAAGAAAATGTGAGCCACAGAAAAAATGATGACTTGGACGGATGAGTGATGTGGAAGAAAGAAGTGTGACATGTGATGGAATGATTGTTTATTTATGAAATAGAATGGTTTCCTTGGGAAAAGGAAACTTTATTATGACTGGGTACATAGGTTTTAAAGAGATGAACGGACCGGAAGGTGGTCTCTTTCAGCCATAGGAGAGTCTTTAGTTGTAGGAGGTCCATTTGCTGAAGGAGGTCCAATGGTGGCAGGAGAAATCTCAAACTGTCGCAGGAACTCAACCTTTGTGGCTAGTTTATGGTACAGACAAAGTCTGTCACCATTTACCAATAACTTGAAATTCATAGGGTCGATTGTAGACAATTGAACTGCACCATTAGAAAAAAAATTTTTGACCTGATAGGGACCAAGCCAACGAGTAGTGAGCTTACCTTGATTATCTTGAAACCGTGAATCATATAAAAGTGCCCAGTCACCAAGAACAAACCTTTTATTTTGAATATGTGAGTCATGCCACTTCTTTCTTTGCATTTGAACTAACTCTATGTTCTTTAGGGATTATTTCCTCATCTCATCCAGGTGATTGAGCTGTAGGAGCCTTTCTCTTTGAGCTGCAGGAAGATCCAACTTGAGCTTCAATGTTGTTCTTAGGGTTTTATGTTTAAATTCAATGGGCATTATAGTAGTCTTTCTATACACCAATTCAAAGGGTGTAAAACCTATTGTTGTTTTCCATGTTGTTCTATATGCCCACACAGCTTCCTGCAATCTTCTACTCCAGTCCTTCTTTTGCAGTTGAACTATCTTAGTCGGTATAGCTTCAATCTCTCTGTTGGTGATCTCTGCTTGACCATTCATATGGGGGTGATATGGACTATACTTTATGTGGTGAATGTTGTACTCATTCATCAGAGTGGTAATCAGAGTAGAAATGAACTGAGCTCCATGATCTATGACCAGTTCTCTTGGTACACCATACCTGGTAAATATCTCTTTCTATAAAAACTCAGCAACCCAGTTGTCTCTGGCATGTTTCATAGCTCGTACTTTCACCCATTTTGTCACATAGTCAGTGAAGACCAAAATATAGGAGTTATCATTTGATGGGGGATTAAGGGATCCCACAAAATCCACTCCCCATTTATCAAATGGAGTAAATACTACCTGAGGGAACAGAGGCATTTTGTCATAATTGGTTGGTCTGCCCATCTGTTGACATCTATCACATTTGCGGGTGTAATTGATTGCATCCTTATACAAGGCTAGCTAGTAATATCCAGTAGTGAGCACCTTCATGGTTGTCCATTTTTCTACAAAATGGTTGCCACAGGGTTCATCATGGCAGGCATGTAAGATATCATAAGTCTCATCTTTTGGGACACACCTTTTCAAAATTTGATTAGGTCTGGTATAGAAGAGACAATCAGACATCCAAGAAAACTTGAAATATTTTTCAATTAACAACCTCTTTTCTTTTGGTGAGAAGTGTGGAGGTACCTTTTGAGAGACCAAAGAGTCGTAAATGTCGGCATACCATGGGGTATGTGCCGAAATAGAGAACAGGTGATCATCATGAAAGTAGTCATCGATGACATGTCGGTTATCTACATTCTGCAACCTTGAAAGAAAGTCAACGATTACATTGGTTTTTCCTATTTTATCAACTATTGTGGTGTCGAACTCTTGTAGCAACAAGAGCCATCTAGCGATCTTGCCTTTGATAACAGGCTTGTTAGCCATATATTTTATGGCTGCATGATCAATATGCACAAATATCTGGTAACCAGTGATGTAGTGGCAGAACTTGTTCAGTGCATATATTACAGCCAGAAGTGCCTTCTCAGTGACTGTGTAGTTCAGCTCTGGGCCTTGCAAATTTTTTCTTATGAAGTAGATGGTATGCTCTACAGTTCTATCTTTTTTTCCTAGGACAACTCCTACACCATGATCTGATACATCAGTATGAATGTGGAATGACAATGCCCAATTAGGACCTCTAAGGATGGGTTCCTGAGTAAGAACATACTTCAGCTGTAGGAAGGACTCTTCACAAGCTATTGTCCATAAAAAGTCAGAATCCTTGGTGAGAAGAGAATACATGGGTCCTACCTTTTTTTTGAAGTCCTTAATAAATCGTCGGTAGTAACCAGCATGTCCTAAACAAATTTGGACATCCTTCTATTTTGCTGGCGTGAGTAGATTTAATATGACCTCAATTTTAGCAGGATCCACCTAGATTCCTTTAGCAGAGATGTAATGACCTAACACAACCCCTTCTTGCATCATCATGAAGCACTTCTTTCTATTAAGGGATAGATTATGTTCCTCACACCTTGTAATAAATTTTCCCAAGTTATCCAATGCCTCCTCATATGTCTCCTCATAAGTGGTGAAGTCATCTGTATAGATTTCCATATAGTCATGTGAGATATCAGCAAAAATACTAATAACTACCTATTGAAATGTAGCTAGAGCATTGAAGATACCGAAAGGTAGTACTGAGTAAGAAAATTTTCCCTAGGGGTAGGTGAATGTGGTCTTCTAATCTTCACAAAGAATCTTGATCCGGTTGTATCCACTGTATCCATCCAAGAAAGAAAAATATCATTTTCCTGCTAAGGAGTCTAGGACTTGGTCAATAAATGGGAGTGGAAAATGGTCCTTCTTAGTTGCAATTTTGAGCTCCGTATAGTCAACACATACTTTCCATTTCACCCCTTTTTGGGAACTATTACCAATGGTGAGACCCACTGACTATTAGAGATTGGATTGATGAAACCCGCATTAAGTAGCTTTTGTAACTTTATTTACACTATTTCCCCTAATGCAGGATTTATATGCCTCTGAAATTGCCTGACAAGCAATTTGTCTTCCTTTAGGTAATCTTATGAGTACACAATTTAGGGTCCAAGCCTTTCATATCTACACAGTCCCATGCAAAAGTTGTGGTATGGTCTATCAGTAGGTTAGCCAAAGATGTTTGTTGTTGGTTGGTAAGTTCACTGTTAATATTCAAGCAATAGCCAGGGGAGACTTCCAACTGTTTTGTGATTTCTACCATAGAAGCATCTGTTAATGGAGGTAATTGGACCTCATGTGGTAGAAATTGGTGGTAGAGTTTCTTGGATGGAGGAGATGGAGGCAATTCACAATCAGGGTACAAGGCTTGCAGTGAATAATTATGGGAATTTAGATAGTTTATGGAATTTGAATCTGGGCCATACTGGTTGTGCAAAATGTTTTTGATTACTGTGTCCTCCTCCTGTAGCTATAGGAAGGGTTCCCTCTTCAACATCATTAGTTGGGCTAATGACTTTACTACCTCAGCCTCTTCTCCTATATCAAGCCAAATTGGTGAAGCTAACTCCATTTTTGGTTGAGCAGGTGGGTACAAGGCTAATGTCTTAGCATGTTGACCATTAGAAATGATTAGATCACCTGAGAAAAAACCTATATATGCATCAGAAGTGGCCAGCCAAGGCTAACCAAGAATGATTGGGTAGCCTCCCAAGGTTTCCTTTTGTGAAAGTATCATAAAGTCAGTAGGATAGGACCAGGTTTCGATATCAACAACTATATCCTCCACTACCCCGTCAGGTTTGACTATGGAACTATCTACAAGTTGTAGCATAGTGAGTGTTTCCCATTGGTTAGTGATGCTGAGTTGTTGTATGATGTCCTTAGCCATTACATTTATAGCAACTCCTAAATCTATCAAAGTGTTTTTAATGTTTGTCCCATTGATGGTAACCTCGACAACTGGGGTGCCTAGGTCAGAATACTTTGGGATAGCTATTTTTTCGAGCATAATATTAGCAAGTTTCCCCAAGACATGGACCATCTGGGCATACTTTTGCTTACAACCTGGTTTTTTAAAGAAGGCCTCCTTAATATCCTTTCCATAAGTTGTGACATCCTTTATTTCTTGAAAAAGTAGAATTTGAACACTAATGTTCTTGAGTTGGTCAAGGATATCAAAGGTTGCATCATTAGTATGCTTAGAATTTTCATTCTGTAGCCTTTATGGAAAGAGAGGAGGAGCTTGTTGAACTTTATCTGGTAGCACTGTTGGGCTTATTGGAGTGGTATATGGCATTGTTTGAGGACTGGACTCTTCTTGGGGTACTTCAGTGATAATAGGAAGTGTTGGTTGAGTAGTGCCTGACCGAAAATGAATGTCATTAATTGTAATAGCATATGTAGGGTATTGGTTTGGTTTGGAAGAATAAACATTTTTTTGAGGTGTAGGAGGCCTGTTATTAGGATTTGGCTAAGGCTGGGGAGGGAGTTGGGTAGGCCTAGGGGGTGTTGTAGTGGCTGCAAGAGGCAGCAAAAGTTCTTGATATTGAGGCTGAGGTGGTGGCTGCAGGAATCCTTGCTGCTGGTTTGGTCATCGGTGACCTCCCCACCATTGCTGATTTTGCTGCCAATTGCCTTAAGAAGTCTGCCAATTCCCTTGGGGTTGTTGCTAATTCCCTTGGGGATTTTTCCATTGAGTACTGGAGTAAGTCTGCCACTAAGGTTGTGAATTATTCCAGGGAGAGTACTAATTATTCACAGGGGGTTGCCATTGACTACTATAAAATGGATCATTAAATGTAAGAGGGTCCTAAGGCATACCTTGTCTTTGAGACCATGGTCTTCATTGTGAAATGAAGAATACTTCATCATCATCTCCTTAAATTGTTTTATAATCAGTGGTTTGTTGTGCAGTCTCCATATTAGCAACCAACTTGCACCGAAATCTCGCTTCATCTGTCTACAATGTGGACAGAATTCTGCCATAATAGCTTTGGCCTCTTCATGCTTCTTTTTTGCCTGCATTGTATCCAGCTGAGTGGCCATGTTATTGATAATGTCCTTCTTGAAGTTGGACAACAAGTGTGTTATTTCTGTTCGAGAGAGTCCAGCTCCATTAATTTTTCCCATTGTAGACCTATATCCTCTGCCCTTCTTAGCAGTAGCTCTAGAGTAATTGAGGCAATTTTTCTTGATTTCCTCCCATGTAGATTTGGTGATATCACCTCTAGCCATGAGATCCAATACTTTAGTGCACCCTTCACTTATACCCCTCAGAAAGAGAAGTTTTTGTGACCCCTGGTTGAGCTGGTATTGTGTACTCTTCTACAAGCTAAATAATAATCTTGACACATAATCCTCAAGACTCTCATCTTCCTTCTATGTCATCTTGAAGATGTCATCCCCTCGCATGTCATTTCCCCTGTAGTACTCCTTATACTTTGTCGATAATTCACTTTTCATTTCATCCCAATCATGAACAACATCTTGGCCTAAGCCCATAAACCATCTCAATGCAGACTCCTTTAGAGTTGAAGGAAATGATTTGAGCCTATGGGCATCCATGGTGTATTCATATCTATGACAGAGGATATCAAACTCGAAGAGAGAAATATATGGGTCCTCAGTTACCAAGCCATAGAATTTTGGAAGGGCTAAAGTTGGAATGTTCTTCAAGTTGTTATTATTGTGCTGGTCAGTAATAGGGAATGGAAAATTTGGCGGGTTTGCCATCTTGTGCAGACCTTGAGGTGGACCTTTTGGTTGGTAGATGACTAGAGGTAATGGATTCTCTTCTTGATTCTCTGGGTATTGGATTCTGAGATTGGCCAAGGCTTCAACAAAAGGATTAAACTCAGGTTTCTCTTTAGGAAGGTGAAAGTTTAGTGGATCACCTTCTGAAGATGATGATGATGTTGAAATAGGAAGGTTTACAATTGCATCCACAAACTGACCCTCCTCTTCATCTTATTTTTTTCCAAAGATATCTCCAAATTGGTTATGGGGGTAGTTTGGCAAGTACCTTCCTATAGCGTCTCTTCTTCTTCTATGAATGCAACTAAATGAAAATTGCGGTGGTGGAATGAAAAAATTTGGTGGTGAACTCTATTTTAAAGGAATGTAAATGCTTGAAGTAAATTCTACAAATGGATGAGTTGAACACTTGGCTCGACAGCGTCCTCAAAAATGATGTAAAAAATTATCAGTTCTATTAAAGGAATAAAAAACTAGGCTCTCACTAGGACTCAGGGATTGGACATCCTACTGAGAAGCTATCTTCTTCATGAAAACTAATTTAATTTATCAACCCAGGGATGTAGTACTTGAAATAGGTCAGCAAGATATGTGCACCAAGGATTTTACTAAAACCACGCTATGGCTGCAGGAAACAAATTACTTCAAAGGGAAACTAATCTATAGCTACAAGAATTAAATAATGGAAAGGAATTGTGGAAATAAAGGTGTTACATGAATGCAAAGACTTGAAAACACAACTATAATGTCTCAACAATTCTATTGCTTTGGCTGTAGGAAGTAATAGACTACTCTGCGGCTTTGGCTATAGGAACTGTGTTAACACTAGAATTACAATAACAAGATGTAGGAAAATGAAACTACATGAAAATGATTCTAACTAACATGGATTCCTCACCAAGTGGGCCCCCTTGAGTGAGTATCCAAACTCAATTATACTAAACTAAATATCAACACTTCATTTGCTATTGATTGAAAAGGAAAGTACAAGATTCATGTAAAAACTGTAAAACAACATAATGTAACTATATTCTGATAAGCTGTTTCTTTTGCTGTCCTGGTTGGGTTTTTTTCTGTCCCTACTGTCTTTTTTTGTTTCTTTGGGACTTTTTTTTGTTCGGGATGTTGCTTTACTGTTCCTTTCTTTTTTGGTGCTCAAGCATAGTTGTTTCAGCTTTACTTTTTTTATCTCTCTTTATACTCTAGGTTGCAGGTCCTTGTAAAACCTGTTGAACTCTTTGTTTTTTTGTAAAGGTTTCGAGTCCTTGTAAAACCTATTTTTACTTAATCAGAACTATATTCTGATAACTGATAGCGCCCTCCTTTCTCATGTGGGATTGGGGCTTATTTAAAGAAAAACATCTAACTATACTAACTGCTCAGCTATACAAAAGGCGGAGTCATTTATTTGGAAAGCTATAAAATTGCAAAGCGGGAAAATAGAAGACATCCATGAAGAAGGAAAGATCTATTATGACAGAGGAAGAATAGATATAGCTTCCCACTTCTTCCTAGATTTCCTCAAAAGAACTCATAGCTCTGCGACTCAGGCTTTTCTTAGCTATTGCCACCTTGGTACTATTGGAACCACCACATCAAGTTGCATTTACTTCACCAATGATCGAGTCAGCTACATGATCAGGTTGGGGTATCCAACACATGGTACATTCACCTAGTTAACCCTTCTCTTTCTGTTCATACTCTGCATCTTAAATATTAGATTCGAGACATTCAAGGAAATATTCCATCAAGAACACATACATTTATTCATGTTTAAAACAACAATTACTTATAATAACATAACCATAAATCCTGCATAAGTAATATAGTACTAATTCCACATGTTTTTATGTTTAAGAGCTTTAAACCATAGAAAATTTCTTAGTGTCTGTATGCCACATAATAACATAAAGAGTCTAGAGTTTCAGCAAATATAATAGGAAAGCATAAGCAGGGATTGATAAAAACTCATCCTAGGGTCTCTAAAAATAGGGCATATAAATGCCTCATCACCATTCATAAGGAGCACACATAAACATAAAGGCAAAGCTGCCAAAAACACACACATTTTGATAGAATTGACTAGCACGACACACAAACCTGCTAGACCATTCAATTCTATCTTTTATGTGGTTCACAGTAAGACACACAAATCTTATTGGGAAAGGTAGTCACACTCCTCTTTCTCTCTCTCTCTCTCTTTTTGATTTTATGCTAGTATATTATATCATGGATTTTTTATCATCATTGGTGGTGCTCTTGTTCTTCCTATGTGATCATTTATGCTCTTGCAATAGATTTCTAGACATGATATTAGTGCATGAGGCATTTCTGGCCGAGGTCTCTTTCACTAGTTGATTTGGAGTTTTTTTTTTGTACTAACCCCTTTGTTGTTGATGTCTAATATTTATACTTTTTCCTTGTTTTCTTTTTGCTTTGTTTTCGTGCCTTTTTGCATGGATGTGGAGTTAGGATCCTTAGTTTGGGGGCTTATCTCTTTGCAATTTGTTGTAATCTTCTCATCTTCTCTCTCTTTCTTACTTTACCCTGAGTATGAGATTGCCTCATACTCCCGCTAAAGTGTGGGATAAATGCATCATCGTAAAAAGTAAACACTTACCTTTGTGCACTTTTTGGGACCTTTTAGCCCTCCTTAGTATGTTTCCTACATTTAGGACCTCATAGTGCATTCAAATATTCCCATAATTGCAATCAAGGTCCTCTTTCTTCCTCCAATATTGCAAAAAACTCTAGGATGAATTTAATTCTATGCTCCATCTCTCATTTATCATTCCAGTCACAATTCACTTCCCTCGTAGATTTAAATGCATTTACGACTGGTTTTCCCACTTATTTCATCATTTTCCCCTGAGCCCCTCAATACTTTCTAGGATTCGGGACTTTTTCCCTGAGATTTAAACCTTTAGGTACAAGTCAAACTCAACTTGTACCTAGTATAGTTCAACCTCAACCTATACCCCAGAAGGTAAATTTTGATTAGCTCCCAGACTCGATGGAAATTATTGGCCTTTTCCCACCTGGTGCAGTTGGCCCTTTTAATTTTTTATGCCCAGAATCAATATAAACGGGGGACTTCTACATCCACAAATACACAAAATTCACAAATTCATTGGATAAATCTACTTCTTAAGGAATCAAGCACAATCATTCGAGGTCTTTTGGTGATTTCAAGCAAGCATTCAATGGAGACATCCATTTAATCATGCATTTCCTTCTATAGATCTAGCATATTTGGAGGCAAGAGAGTTTAGCCATCTAAGGAGGAGATCTACATTCACACACTCAATTTTCTTCTTCGACTTCATATTGAGGTGAATTACATTGCATCCATCCATGAGGTTTTGTCTTACATGATTTCCTTTTGGCTTTTTTGTTGAGTCAAGGCTATTGAATTAACATATTTGAACACATATTAAGCACAATTGTATCTACATGGTATGATATATTCCATTGTTAGATCTAATTTATTACTACATGTGATTATTTCCTTTATTTCAATTCAAGGTTAATTCATAAATCAGGGCTTGAATGAGGCAAGCCCCTCGCCACCAAAAAAATTCCATTTTTATTGTATGTAGGAGCAAATTTACATGTTTTTGGGATTAGATTTAGCTGATTTAGGGTTTGAATTTTCATCACGCCTTTGGATCTCATATTTTTTAGTAGTGCAGGTAAAGTTCAACCTCAACTTGTACCCAATTTGACCTATTCGTGGAGCCTTCATATTTTCACAGTTTACAGATCTCATCTTCTTAGTTCCAGATCCAGCTCTATTTCAGTTTCTAATACAGTTTGACAATTTTTTTTCTAATCTAAATGTGCATCCTATACTAGCTCTGAAGGTGAGTATATTCTCCTCTTTTTCATCTCATAACACTTACTTTCATAGATCAGGTTTCATAGCATTTATAATTCCTTCTCTTAGGGAAAGGAGGAACAAACCCCAAGGCCCCTACATTGAGAAGATCATGAATTGACACTTCACCTTATGCTAATTGAGTTTGCTTTGTGGTAAATTATTGTTCTTGTTCGTATAAATATAATTGTACCACATCACACATTTAACAACATTACAATGATATTTATTCTAGTGATTCTAATGACATGTATGACCTTATTGATGTTTTGATTAAGTAAAAACAAGTTTTGAAAGGACCCGAAACCTTTTACAAAGAGCTCAAAGATAAACCATTAAAAGCATAACAAAGTCTGTGCCATAACACCCAAGATCAAAAGCATAAAAAAAACACACAAAAACTACCAATATACAAAAGGCTACACCAAAAGAGATGAAACAGGACATGTTAACAAAAAGATAGGACAACAAAAAGAGACAGCTAAATACATTTCATAAGGTCCTTAGCCTAGCCCACCATTATCTGCATCTGATCAACTATATTCTTGAGCCCTTCCAGCTCCTTTTCTTCTTTGGCCTCAATCTTCCTAGTGCTCACCGAAGTGCCCTTTCCAGGTCCCATAGCCTCCTTCAAGTCCTTCACCTCCTTCTCACCTTTAGTCTGCTCCATCTTGTCAACCAGGATCTTAACATGTTCAATATAGGATTTGAGGATGAAAAGGCTCTGCTCCCCGATTTTCCTCATAGTATTCTCCAATTTCTCCACTCTATTTTTTCAGAGTGTCAAGCTTGCCCTTGAAATACCCTTCAGTAACCCTGGCCTCTTTCTCTTTTAGTCTTTTTTCTAGATTACAAACCTTATTGACCATGGAAACATGAGCATCCACTTTACCAACAAAATCCCTCATTTCCTCAAGGCACACAACAACCAGTTTTTCTCCAATGCTTATCTTCTTAAGGAGGTTGATATCACACACCATAATATGCATTTTCTCTTTGACCATGCCGACATTATCCATCATCTTATCCAAGGTGCAAGTTAAATCCACAAGGCCACTTTTATCTTTCATCATAGCTCTAACCCCACTTATCTCCTTGTCTGCAGTCATGGTCCCAAGAACATATTTATCAATTTTCCCCACAATTTAGTTAGCTTCTTACAGGTTTTCCTTCTCCCTCTGCATAGAATTATGGTCATTACCCATATTTCTTGACTGATCTTTTCATTATTACTCTTCATTTTCTCAAAGTCCTCATCATCCTTAGAAGAAATGACAATGTTCTTCTTATGGGGGTTACTTTTAGTATTTTTCCCACTTCCACTAAAATCCCCTCTTTTCCTATTGCCTCCATAATTCTCCCATTCTTCCTCACAATCATCCTCTTTAGTATCCTTATCAGTAGCAGAATCTTCCACAACAGATTTACCCTATTTTTCTTAGAGGGGGACCCCTTAAATTTAGTCTTTTTTGTAGTTTTAACCTCAAAATTCTCCTCCTCATCATCTTCTGTTTCTTCTTCATACATATCATCATCCTTCTTCATCATGAGCTTATTGATTTTAGTCATGATTTACCTAATAGATTTTTAAAACAACTATCTCTTGCTCCTAGCGACAAATAAAGAAACCCATCATTAGAGCATGGTCCTTGTTTGGAACTGGCAATAGTTCCATCTACTGTGCTTGATGTTTCTCCTCTTTCATGTTGCCCACCTTCCCTAAACAATACAGACCGAGATGGGGGTAAAATGATATGCTTGATTATCTCCTCTTGTACGGTGGATTCCTTTGTGTGTTTCCCCTTTGACATATTTCTTGTTATATGTTCTTTTATATTTATTTAGATGACCCGTGTTGCTTCATTGACACAAGGTGATATTAGAATCTGCTTGTTTTGACATTCTTCTATTTGTATCTCATTTCCTCTATATGTAATATACATTTTATGTTGTGCACGTGCTATTATTTGTAAATGTACATTTGTGTTGTGTGATTGGGGATGATTTAAAGGAGTAACTAACATTATTTTTGGTCTTCGCAATGTCGGCCCAAAAATACTCTTCTTTTTATCTCTTATGTGATCATCTTCCATTGTTCTTGTATTTACGCTACCTTTGGGGGATGATGTCAATTCATTTTGATATAATTCAAATAGACACGAGCAATCATATGATCATATTGACTTGAAAGTTATTAGATCCCTTTTGTGTTTGCTTTGTCATATGTTTCATTTCCCTTGGTTTGTCCTTTCTTGGGGGCATCTCAAAGTGGAAACATGTTTTGTGGGTGCATGTATGATCCATTAAATCCATTTATACTATTAAGGTGTTTGTAATTTCTTTAATGTGGGGGCATACACTCCTCTCCTTATTTCACATTTTGTACAAGTAAATGATTTAATGGAATCTCTTATTTTGATGGATAAGGAGACAATAGTTTCCTTGGATTCATCTTTACATTAAATTATCATGCCATGTTCATTATTCAGTGGGTCCTTAGGCTGATACTCCTTTTTAGATCCCTTTGGAGACTATTCTCTCCTTAGGACTAATCTTCTTTTCTAAATCCCTTAACGGAGACAAAACTTTCCTTAAGGATGGATCCTTTCTTGGCATATTTCCTAGTAGAATATGCTTCACTTGGTTATCCTTTTTTTGATGGGTTGACTATCATCTCATAGCTTTATAAACTATTAATTTATCCTTTTGGCAACCTCTCTCTCTCTCTCTCTCTCTCTCTCTCTCTCTCTCTCTCTCTCTCTCTCTCTCNCCCTCTCTCTCTCTCTCTCTCTCTCTCTCTCTCTCTCTCTCTCTCTCTCTCTCTCTCTCTCTCTCTCACACACACACACACACACACACACACACACACATCATCCCCCTCTACTCTCTATCTCCACTTATATATACTCTCTCTACTTCTCCATCCTTATCTATAATATTACAATACAACCCAATATAATATAATATAATATAACAATATTTAATATATATCACAAAATATTAAATTATAATATAATATTTATATTAATATTTATATTATTTATTATATTATATAAATATAACATGATATTATTACTTTATATAAATAATATAGTACATCATATATAATAAAATATCTTTGTAGTGGTGATGCAACAAGCATGCGAATGAGAGTTATGGAATTTTTGGGATTGATGGAAAGTGGTGGGGTGTGGCAAAGGAGAATAAGATATTGGAGGTAGAGCAATACAAGCGCTCTATGTACATGGTAAAATCTTCTCTTTCTGGCCTATGAGGTGTGTTGGATATTTGAGACAAGGGTTTCGACCCACTTCTTTTGGGCATTTATGAGTATAAAGGTTTCCCTGATAATACTATAAGGTTCAAGATTACTGAGAGGGGGGGGGGGTAAATTAGTAATCTATCATATTTGAAATTTTCACAATTCATTCAATACATTAAAAATATTCATCAACTTTAAACCTTATGCAACAATAAACAAAGTGCCCAGATAAGCATCCAAAAATGTAACAAAGTGACATCAATATTTTTATCCTAGAAACCCTTAGTTAGAGGGAAAAACCATGGTGGGAATTAGTACCCACAAATATTTGCACTCTTCTGTAATGCACCATGTTAAAGGCCTAGCCTTGTTAGGAGCTTACAATGATGTCATGTAAGGATCAGAACCTATTAGGAGTCGCCTGGTCAAGGGATTTTCCTCTAGCCATGTTAGGAACTTTACCCTATTAGGAATAACCTTGTTAAAGATTTAAACCCTAATTAAAGAGTCACCTAGTTAAAGGATTTACTGATCAAGACCTGTTAAGATCTATCTGGTTAAGTGATTTTCTTGTAATAACCTAATAGAATTAAACAAGTACAATGATTTGGGTGTAGCACTCCTCCTCTGCTTGTTTAGATCCAATTAAGCACAACACTTCTGCTTCTTGCAGATAATCTTTGATCTTCACTCAACCACACCTTTGCATCCATGTTATACACTAGCATAATTCATCGATTTACATATAAATACAGTACATGTCCATTAGGGCATTAGTCACCTTAAAAAATGTATTACATCTGCATTTCATTCATTACAATAATTCATGCTCAATCCTTCAACCCTAAAATATGTTACCAATTATTAATTATAATCTCAAGTTTATGCCAGCCTTCAGATCCACCACACAACAATTTGAAACAAGAACAATCACAATTTTTTTTAATTTCCCAACACGCTTCCAAAACTTAATAGATTTGATCACCTCAAACAATAAAATAGAAAATCATCATTAAAAATATATTTAGCCATGTCACCTTGACACGTGGAACATGAAAACATCCTTTGAAACTGACTGCATCATCACCACTCACCGATCTAACACCAAATGCTCAAATCAGTTCATACATTTTACTATCTTGCACAGACAGATCTTATGTCAACTGAAATGGTGCCTTGTAGTACTCCAATTGTGTAGTGATCATAGTATCAATAACATATCCTAGTCAAGATAATTGTATAATGACCACAACACTTGGATCCATACCGATTTGATATAACAATCAAATAATTCATTGTCTATTTTTTTGTCTTCCCTGTTACTCTTCAACCTATCATAACTTTCTTCATTGTTGTTTCCAGCATACATGATCATATAAAATGCATCTAGATACATCCCTGAGTCTCCAACAATGATCGTACACTCAAATTCCTATTGCAATAAAGAATTCATCTACACAAATACTTAGTAGCACATCAAGAACATTGTCAACAAATACAACACCAAGTTGACATCAAAACAACACAATAACTGATCTTCATGTCATCAAAATTGTACCAGTAAAAAATCAATCAAGATCTGCATCAGTTATGCCAACAATATCCCCCTTTGGCATTGATGGAAACACCACATTGATCTGATAACAAATACTCCCCCTTAGCTGATCCACCAAACTTCTTGTCTTGATCTTCATGGTCTTCTCCGAAGTCTTCTTTTGATCTTCTCCCCAATAATATTCTCCCCCTTTGACAATAATGCCAAAGGATCCACATAGGTCACCTAATGCTGCAACATCTTCCTTTTCCTTTGACTTCTCCCCCTAAGGAGTAGTCCCTTTTAACACCAATCCAATAGTGAAAGATATTCAATGAGTCCACTAGATTGATGCTAACAACATCTTAGTGTCATTCAGGTAGGCGAATATCTTCTAGCTTCTCCTTGGTTGGCACATATTCCAGCTTTACTACCTTTTCATGCACTTTATCTCTTAAGAAATGATACTTGATTGCAATGTGTTTAGTCTTGGAATGCATTATTGGATTCTTTGAAATATTGATTGCACTTTTATTATCACAATAGATAGTCACAGGTTTGGTTACCTTCTCTTTGATACCTTCTAATATTTGCTTCATCCATGCAATTTGTGTACAATTGATAGCTACTTCTACATACTCAGCTTCTGCAGTAGAGTGGGAGATGAAATGTTTCTTCTTACATGTCCATGAAATGAGTCTTCCTTCTAGGAAGAATCCTCCTCTACTTGTACTCTTTCTATCATCAATGTTTCCTGCCCAATCTGCATCAATAAAAACACCCAAAGATAAATCACCTTTGTTATTATATCATAGACCATAGTCTTATGTCCCTTTCAAGTACCTAAATATCCTTTTTACTACTACCATGTGGGATTCCTAGGGATTAGCTTGAAATCTAGCCACTATTCCAACTGCTTGTGCAATGTCTGGTCTACTATGAACAACATGATGCAACTTAATAATCATGGATCTGTATATAGTTGCATCCACAACACTTGACTCATCATCCTTAGATAGCTTTAATCTTGTCACCATGGGGGTTCCAACTAGCTTGGAATATTCCATTCCAAAATTTCTCAGTACTTCCTTTATGTACTTGGACTGCTTGATATAGATACCATCCTTTAGTTGTGAAATCTGCAATCCAATAAAGAGCTTAATTTCTCCTATCATTGACATCTCAAACTCTTTCTTCATCTCTTCTAAAAATTCCAAGCTCATCTCATCATTTCCTACAAAGATTATGTCATCCACAAATGCTTCAGCTAACAATATCTTATCACTTTCAACCTTCAAGTACACATTACTATTTTCAGTTCTTATGAAATAAATCTTGATGAGATAAGAGTGTAATATTTTATACCATTTTCTAGGTCTTGTTTCAATCTATAGAGTTCCTTTTGCATCTTTCACACCATGTCCTTGTTCTCATTCAAATAAAATCCATCTGGTTTCTCTATGTAAACCTCTTCTTCAAGAATGTCATTTAGAAAAGTAGATTTGACATCCATTTGAAAAAAATAAACTTCTTATAGGTATCATAAGAAAGTAAAATTACTACACCTTCAAGTCTTTCCACAGGAGAAAATTTTTCTCCATAGTCCAATCCTTCCTCTTAGGCATAGCCCTTACAAACAAGTCTTGCCTTATTAAGAACCACTTCTCCATCTTCATTCAGTTTGTTCCTGAAAACCCTCTTTGTACCAATCACATTCTTGTTTTTTGGTCTAGGAACAAGTGACCATGTGCCAGTCTTTTCAATCTGATCAAGTTACTAATCTATGACTTTTATCCAATCATTATTCTTCAAAGATTAATTCATGGTCTTAGGATTAAACTTTGAAATTAGGCATGTACTTTCCCTGATTTTCCTTCTTTTTTGTACACCTGCATCTTTATCACCTATGATTTGGTCAGTACAATGACTCAAATTTGCATACCTTGGAATAACCGGTTCAGTTCTAGGAGCTTCTTCTTCTGGTTGAACCACTTCTTCCTCATTGTTTTTTTCAACTATATATTGCAGTTCAGGTTGCACATACACAATCTCCTAGACATTCTTTGATTATTTCTTGCTTGTTTCATCATATTTCTCTGTATATTCATCTACCTTCACATTTTCACTTTCAATCATCTTTTTAGACCTTTTATTGAAACATGTATAGGCCTTTATCATGGTATAATATCCCAAGAAAATACCTTCATCACTCTTAGGATTAAATTTTCTAGTGATATAATCTCTCTTTATATAGCATCTACTACCAAAGACTTTGAAATAATTAACACTAGGTGTATGACCATACCACAATTCATAATGTGTCTTACCAGTTCCTTTATTCACTTGTAATCAGTTCATTGCGTAGACAACAGTGCTAATGGCTTCTCTCCAATATGACTTAGGTACATCACCTTGAATCATCGTTGTCCTGGTAGCATCAACTATAGTTATGTTCCTCCTTTCTACAATTCCATTTTTTTGAGGAGTCCTCGGTGTTGACATTTGTCTCTTGATTCCATTTTCTTCACAATACTCAATGAACTCCCATGAAGTGAACTATTCTCCTTGTTCTGATCTTAAACATTTCAAGCTCTTACCTATTTTTTTAATCATCTAAAATTGGTCTAGTAAACTAAGAGCCCCTAATCTCGATTGATTGGCATAAAATCCTAATCAAAGGAATTTAAATATTAGGCCTAATTATGTGAGTAAATTTGATCAACCTACTTGCATAATTAAATCAATAATCATCAACCAAACCTCAAATCGTAATATCAAGGTTATTAAGTTGATAAATCAAAGTCAGTTAATAGTCCTAGCCTCCTTTTAATGAAGTGAACCCATTCAACACATGTGTGTGCGTAAATTACTAATTAAAAAGGGATTAAAAGGAGAAAATTTATATTTTTTCTCATCTACAACCAAATAAGCACAACTTTGACCAATCAACGATTCTCACATGGATTGAGGGGGGAATGAATCTCAACCGCTCTTCATGATTGAATCTAACCGTTCATCCTCATGGGATTCCTATAAAATCAGGCTCAATCAAGGCATTAGGGATCAATTCTTATTTGCAAGTAGATAATGTTAAATCTCATCTAGGGTTTATATGCATTGTTTCATAGTTTGATTACTAATATTAGTTACCTTCCATCATGTTGTTTCTAATTTAATCTTGCATTTAGCTTCATTTCTAGCTTAGAATCTCCATTGTTAGCCTAATATTTGCATGGTTTTTTAAAGATCTTGGAGCAAAGAATGCAATCATTGCATCATGATCACTTGAATATTATATTTTATGGAAGTCAAGTCACTAATCTACGTCCTTATGATCTGAGAGCAATTTCATAGATTATACTCACCATAAATAGGAAGCAATAAGTCATCTTCAAATGGGCTTTTATTCTTGTTTTGAATATAGTTTCATGCTACTAACCCATTTTGATATAATGATTTATTGAAGTGGTTTTTCTACAAGTCCTAACCACTTTTTATTGGAGCTGATGAAAACTATCAACCCACAACTGCCAAGAATCACCTACATGCAAACCTGTCACAAAAAGAGAGAAGCAAAAAAGCTATGGAGGCCAAAAATCACAGATCAATGGAAGAGGAAATATATTGTGAAAACAATGGAGAAAAACTCGCAATGCAATAGCATCCTCAAATCATTAATAATTTACAAAGAGGGAATCCTTATAAAATGATATCAAAACCCTAAAAGGGAAACCCTAAAGGGGAAATATCTAGGTTGCATAATAATAATTAATAAAAGAATTAATTATTATATGCCTAAATTTTAGCTTAAGTAAAAGAGAGGTAATAAGTAACTTAATAATTAAATCAAGATGATTTAATTAATAAGTGGAATCACTTTATTACTCTAACACCCCCCCTTAAGATAAACTTAGGGAGAAGCTAAAAACCTAGAAACAAGTACTAAAACAGGAAATGGGTCCCGACAACAAGGCTTGATCATGTACCCAAGTACAAAAATCTCTGTAAAGAGGAGAAAAGGAGAAAACCCAGTGGGAAAAAACCCTCTCCGAAAAGAGATAAATCCTAGTGAAAGACTAAAGAAGCCTCCAAACTAGAGAATGTCCCAGAAAATAGGAACAAAGAAAGAACATGTAGAACACCTCTGAAGCATGAAGCTGCAAACACTGTTGGAACCTCCACTGTAATAGAAAATGATCAGGTAGAGAAGACTATAAACAAAGCCTGGAGAGATGATCAATCAAAGATGGAAGGATGCCTCTAAAAAGGAATGAAAGAGTTTCCATATGGTAAATGATCCATCTCACTAAAATTCATAGGTACCTAGCCACTACATCCACCTAGTACATAAGAACAAATACTGAATACATAGCTCACTCCATCGAACCAAGAAAGCATTAGAACCAACATGAGATACCCCCATAATGTTGAGCAGGGAGAGGCATGACATGTACACTGAGTTAGACTGCCAAGAAACACTGCATGATGAAGAATGTACAAACACATATAAAGGATAGTGTCATGGAAGGATCACTCTATTGAAAAACATATTGAGGCTAATGTCATGGAAGGAACACTCACTTGACAAAAGTAGATGGATAACAAGGCAAACATAAAACCCCCCCATGGCACTTTATTATGTAAGGCAAGTACAAACTAGCACAAAATGTGCAAGATCCCAAGCATGCAAGATGACACTTTATCTCAATGTGTTTGCAAACAATAAAAGCTATAGAAAAAGATGTATACAATATCCAAAAAGGAAACGATCCCAAGACATGAAACATCCAAGATATCCACCAGAATGCTATAAAAAAAAAATTGAATAAAAGATACATGGAGCAAATTATGGGTGTGAGACCCATAGAAAAAGGAGAACAAAACCAGATTTCTGACACCATGTGGAAGTCAAAAAATGGTGTCCGGAGGACCAATATATGGCAACCAGAATGCAAAATGGAACCCTGATGTTGACTAGAAAAATACCCTGCAAGACAGAAAAATTAGATAACCAAACCTAAAAAATTAGATCGGCCTCTGAAATTTATTTTTGTCGATATCTTGTTTGGTGAAAAATGCCTCCGTTTGGTCAAGATATGATAAAAAAACCAACAGTACCCCTAACAAGGCACAAAAATGAGCATGGTGGATCTCTGGTGGCTCTACGAGCGGAGGTGGTGCAGCGGTGGTGGAAGAGGGCAGCGCCGCTGGTGGAAGTGGTGCATGAGCTCTAGGCTTGGTGGCGAGCTCCAGGCTTTGCAGAGAGCTTCGGGATCGGCTCGCCAAGCTCTATGCTCGACAAAAAGGGTGGGCCCCACACAGCGAAAAAACAAAAATGTTTTTTTTTCCTTTTTTTAATGCAAAAAATATTTTAAAAAAACATTTTCTCTC
>MU224948.1:1252631-1305609 GCA_018584345.1 Thuja plicata
AACATATCTAACTAAAGATCAAGGTCAAGTTGTAAACCTTGGATCTAGAGTTAACTTGTGAAAGCGTGAATCAAGAATTGAGCTAAGATCTAGTATAAATAGATGTTCAATCAATTGTGAATGATGAGTTCATTATTGTTGATAGCCACAAAGAGCATCTAAGGAGTAGAAGGCAGAATTCATGCAAAGTTAAAAAATAGATCACATCAGTTGTCAAGAACACACAGAGGCTACCGACGAGCAGAGAAAGGTATTATTCAATCATGGAAAGATGATTAATCATACATAGGAAGCTTTATTGGATCTATTATTAGCAATAGGAGATTGTACACATCATCCGATCAAATACTTATGTAGTTTCATTCTAACAAGTGCATCACATTTAAAATCCTTTTGTAGAAGGTGGACTTAACCGTTCTTTACAAATCTCTTCACAGAGTGCACACTTAACAGTGTTGTTAAAGCTTCAAACAAAGTAGATATTAACAGGTCTCCACTTTAATAGTCCTAATAGGGTAGGTCATCAGAAGTGACCAATTGTAAGCCTTAACCAGCCCCTTCTTATCTGTAGATAGTGAAGTCTTGTGGGTAACAATCCCCACTGCGGTTTTTACTTCCTAACAGAATTTTTCTGTGGTATCATATCTTGTGTCATGTGTTATCTATTTTCATGAATGTTTCTTTTATGATTACATACTAAAGAACTTATGATATGATTGCATATACATAAAGAAAGATGAATAGTTAGATAAGATAATTTACAAACTGATGATTAAGGGTTAATGGGCTAACCAAGAAAAGTTTTAGAGGTACTGATTCACCCCTCCCCTCTTAGTACATCATTCCAATATAATTCTAGCAGCTAGAACTATTAAATTACTTTGATTTATCAACTTAATAACCTTGATGTTAGGATTTTAGGTTTGGTTGATGATTATATATTTAATTATGCAAGTAGGTTGATTGAATTTACTCACAGAATTAGGCCTAGTATTTAAATGTCTTTGATTAGGATTTTAAGCCAATTAATCAAGATTAGGGGCGCTTAGTTTACTAGACCAAATTTAGGTGTTTACATTTTCCCCTCTTTGAATCGATGTGTGAGTAGTGTGTGGATTCAAAGAACTTCTCATGTCGAGATTTTGAATAGTTTGATGTGAAGAAATGAAACTATTTTTGAACTTGATCGAATGAAATTTAATTGAAGATCCAAAGATATCAGTTTTGAACTTGATTGGACGAATACTGACGATGCTCACTTTGAGCTTGACTGAACAAAGATTGATAGAATATCCAAATATATCAGTTCAAAACTTGATTCAACAATGACCAATGATACTGACTCTGAGCTTCATTGAACAAAGATCGATAGAGAAAACCCAGAATGCTCAGCTTGATGTGAAGTGATGAAATTGAATGTCTATCCGGTGATGATGAAAACCAACCAACTTGATGAAAAGTGATGAAATTGATCAATATCAGAGAAGACTTTTAAACCATAAGGTTGGTTAGAATGAATAACTAGCTTGATGAAGTGTGATGAAACAAATTACTATTAAGAGACTTGATTGAGGTAATTAACTTGATATGGGTCCTGATGAAGTCAATTACCTGATTAGGAAGACACTACCAGATTGATGTGGTTTGATGAAACTGATATGCCCCTAGATTTCCCACTAGTTTGGAATATATTAGACGTCTGTCCGAGAAATTTGATGAGAAGCGATGAAATCACTCGTATAGAGAAAGATCAAAGAACCTCAACTTGATATGGATTCTAATGAAGTTGAGATGCCCCTAGCAAAAATATTTTTCTTGATTTCATGTTTTGAGTCTGCTTGATGATTTATTTATCATGTCCCCTTTTGAGAGAAAGCTTCGATATTTGATTAGGAATGATGTCTGATTGATTCAGTGTGGTTCTAAAGAGATGGTAGATGATTGTGATTAATTTTTGAGTGTGATTGAGACAATTTTGGCCAAGTTTGATCAATATTTGACTGGATTTAACTCAATTTTACCATGGTTCACTCATGTTGCTTTGACTAGGTGAGATTGCATTTAGATTGATTCAATGAGAAGCTTGTTTGCACCAGTAGTCAACTGTGTTTGACTAAAATTTTGACTGGGGCATTTGACCTTAAATTTGATATCAATTTTTCAATTTTTCTCCCAAAAATAGATTCAAGACACTCAAATTAGGTAATGGTGATGTTTTCAACATGATCCAATGAATTTGAAAATTAGGTCAAAGTGGATATAAAAGGGCCTTGAGGGGTCACTTTCATTTCATTTTCATTGTTGACTTTTGGAGAACTTTTGAGCCCTTTTGCAAGATAAGATGCATGTACCTATCCAAAATCACTGATTCGATCTCCAGAGATGCCACAACCAGTCGAGGAGCTATGGACCACCAGTAAGTGATCAAATCCTAACCTTGTTTTATATTTTTTTTTGAATTTTTCACATTTTTCATTTCTCTTTTTTTGTTTTATCATACAATGATAAAGTTCATTGTATCATCCGGTAGGAAATCTTGTACGATAATATGGTTTAAATAGTTTTATCATTCCGTGTGCTGAGTTTTGTCATTCCAGTCGTACCCTTGTGTCACACAAACTTTTACCATTTTCCCCCTTACTTCGTGGAATGCACTAAAATTTATCGTATCATAGTGTTTCATCGTATGGTTCAGTGAGAATTATCGTACGATAATATGGTTGTTTTCCTTATATCACATGGAAATAGTGGCATTTTTTAGTCTATTTTTCTCCTTTGTTTGATCATCATACTTTTCATTTTGACTTGTTTTCTTGATTCTTGATGTTCTATGATGTTTCTCACTTCTGGTTATTGTATGTATCACCTTATGTGATCAAATACTGATGCATTTTTATGTTGATTTGTGATGCAATTTCAGTTGAGTGATCATCAGTTTCGTTACGCATATTTGCATACAATGCAGTGAGTGCACAAACTTTCAAACCAAGAGAGGGTTATCCTTGATTGGTGTGGGCTTGGTAAGCCCACTGAGATTCCCAATATCTATGTGAATCATGGGTTACTGACTACTCTGGAAAAGAGTTTTCATTTGGAGTATAACACTTTTCATTTTCCCACCAGTGAGATCACGGTGACACGAGAGGATGTCTACAGGATCCTCCACATTTCTTTTACAATAGGTTTAGTTTACTACGATTAGGATCCCTCTTAGGGAATTGCAGCATTATGGTATATTTTTGGGGATAATACCATCTTGGATAGGAATCTTACATGGGATCATATCATGACCCACTATGCTACAGATTATCCTCTTCCTTGCGTCATGGCCAGTTTGATAGATTGTGTTATGATTGTGGATAAGATCCAGCATGACTTGTTATGTGATTGGGGATGGATCCTATTGGAGATGTTGGCCACCACCAATAATTTTTCTTGGGTCGCTTGCCTACTATGCCACATGTAGAGAGCTTCATGAGGTAATATATAGGATAGGTAGGAGTATGGTTGTAGGAGTTTTGGTGTTGTAAATCTGGGCATGGGAGCATCTTCCCATTGCTCAGTCGGTGACAGATGGACCTCACAGGGAGGGATAGCCACACATTTATAGATACACATGCTATGTTAATCAACCCAATTTGGGCAAGATAGATTATTGGAGATGGTAGCTTAATGACCTGACAACTATAGATTGGAGACCATATGTTGGTACTGAGAGATGGTCTAATCCTCATAGAGATATCTCCTTCATGTTTTATAGTTGACCTCTCATTGGTATATCTTTCCATGTTGTAGAGATATTTTCCATCACAAGGGTATGGAGAAATTTTGGCCATCAACAAGATACTTCCACAGAGTTCACAACTTATGCTTGTTATGATGATGACGAGAGCCAGGGATAGGGCCTACAGTTATCTTATGCCCTAGTAGTATAGGAGGTCTGGGGCCTTCAACCTACTAGGTGGGAGTACCTGCCTAAGATTATAGATGTTGGCATCACTCCCTCTTATGGGCAGTGCATAGCATCTAATCCAGTGCCTCATTTCACTTATCTAATGGAGAGAGCTACATACATTGATTATGAACTACCTACCAGAGGATAGGCCAAAGGGAAGGTGGGTACTTCAAGAGCTAGTGAAAGTTGAGAGGTTGTGGGTCAGCAGTGCAGGTATGAGGAGGGTGGCACTTTAGGTTCTGTTGGTGTCATGGAGTACATAGCCAAAGAGGAGGATGGAGAGTAGTTGGTGTGATGATGGGTTGATAGAGGTCACCCACCTCAAAAAGATATACCTGACCCTTCCACTAAGGCCAAATGGAAAGGGCCTATGGGAGACTTTCCTATAGGTGAGGCACCCTTGACATAGGTACCTAAGATAGAAGCATCTGGTTTGGATGATGTTAGATCTTTGATAGCATGGGTTAGACAGCTAGAGATAGAGCTTGCAGTGGCGTAGCCATAGATAGCTAGGTGAGATAGCATGATTACAGATAGAGATCAACTACTCTAGGAGATGATCACAACCTAATACTAGGATCACCATGTTCTAAATTATTAGGGAGCGGGGTCAGCATACTATTACACTTTGTACATTGGAGTCGATCTTGAGGAGAACATGGTGCCTACATATTCACAGTTTTCTACTAGATCAAAGGGATCTATCCCTCCACCTCCTATTAGAGTTGAGGCCCCACCTCCTCCTCCCCATGATGTTGGTTTCCTCCTTCTTATCCTATTATGACCTTGAGACTTATTGTATACATGATGCACTTTGACATACATGATGTATATTTTTCTTATGATACTGAGCATACTGATACTGATTCATTGATGATGATTCACTGATACAGACACATTGTACTCAGACTTTATATTCTTGATGATATACGAGACACTTCATTTTTCTTGTTTTGTGCTCTCATGCGATGTTTATGATTCTTTTTATGATATCTCTTGTGATGAATATTTATCATATTTCATTTTTCATGGATAATTGTACTTACTTCATGCTATGTTGATGGATATGTTCATTTCCTTTCTTGCTCATGTTGTTGGATATATTTATTCATTGTGGATGTACTATCATTGTAACATTGGACTGTGTATAGATTTATTGATGTTATCTGTGAAGGAATTATATTTTTCCATTAGTATACACATGGAAAAACATGATCTACACCATCAATTTACACTACACTGACAAACAGGGCACAACACTACCCAGTGCCAAGGTTACCCGATACTGCCAAGTTCAAAGCATCCCGACAAACACTATTCAGTGTTACCCAATGATAAAAAGGATAAAGGAACTCGACAAGTAACAATAATGCAACCTGATGGAACAACAAAGAGAGGAACATGACAAATAAAGGGAACCCAACAATCAGTTCAACAAAGGAATGCTGATAGACTTTCAGTTCAACCCGACAACCAAGAATCGACAATCAGTTACATCCCGCAAAAATTGGATCTGACTTTCCACATCAGATAATTCATTGAATTTGTATATATAGCTTCTTGATTTATTTTTAAAACCATTATGTGTGGAGGAAGCAATGTATTTATTATTGTTTTAATTATTTTTACTGATTTAAAACATGCAAACTAAAGATCAAGGTCAATTTGTAAACCTTGGATCTAAGAGTTAACATTGTAATGTGTGATTCTAGAATAGGTTAAATACTTGTATAAATAGATGCTCAATCTATTGTGAACATGTTTTTGTTAGATGGAGATTGTATCCATAGAGAGAATCTAGAGACCAAACAAGAGATTTCATGCAGAAGAACATAAAAGAATCAAATCAGTTTCAAGAACAAGAACACAGGCTACCGACGAGCAGAGAAAGGTATTAATCAGTCTCTTAAGGTGATATTCTTATTATGAGAGCTTTAATGGATCTGTAACAAAAAATTGTAGATTACATACAGTCAGGTCAATCATATGTACTCATTCTAACAAGTTTAGTACACTTAAGAAATCCTTTCAAGAAAGGTGGACCTAACAGTCCTATTATAAATATCTTAACCGAGTGCACACTTAAATCAGTGTTGCTAAATCTCTTAACATAGTAGATCTTAAAAGGTCTCCAATTTAATACTCCTAACAGGGTAGATCATCAGAAGTGATCAATTGTAAGCCTCTACCGGCTCCCTTCTATTCTGCAGATAGTGAATTTTTGTGGGTGCCATCCCCACCACAGTTTTTACTTCCTAACTAGATTTTTCTGCGATATCATATCTTGTGTTATGTGTTTATTACTTTCATAAATGTTTCTATGAATGTTGCAAAAAATTAAAAATTATGAATTAAAGTTACATGCATAAGAAAGAACAATAGTAGTGATCAGAAATACAGTAATGAATGATTACTAATGATGAATGGTGAAAAGAGTTAAAAGTTTTAGAGGTACTAATTCACCCCTCCCCTCTCAGTACTACTTCCCATTAATCCCAACAATTGTTATCAGAGCTAAGTCTCTTCTTGAAAAAGCTTAAAGGATTAAGAGAAAAGATCATACAATGGAGAAGTACAAACTTGATAAGAATATTGAGAATAAAAAGCTTGAGATATAGATGTTCTATGAATAGTATAAATAAGCAAGAATCAAGATGAGAGAGTTGTTGACTGAGAGGAAAGGTATGGCAACTCAGAGCAATGAAAAATATTATCAAGAAGAAGAGATTCCAAATATCTTTGAATCTTCGGGATCAAATGCAAGTAATACATCAGATACATCATAAGACAACATCACAAACCTAAAGGAGATCAATCAACATCTAATAGAGCAAATAAAGATGCTGCAAATTGGTCAAGAGACACAGATGGTAAGAATGATTGATGTGATGAGTTATGATAGACAAGCTAAAACAAAAATAACACTTGCTATTGATGACAGAAGGAAGTTTGCAAAGAAGCTACAGGAAAAGGAGTTAGAAATTCAAATACATGCTGAGCATCGCCATGAGATCACAAATCAGATTATTCTAATGAGTCAAGAAGAAAACAAAATGAATATAAAACTCATTGAAAGAGTGCAGGCTATCGGTGAACTAAGAGAAGAGAATGAAAAACTAAAGAATGAGGTTAGAATTCAGCAACAACATCATGAAGTTATCAAAAAGGATGAAGAGAGCAATAAAAGAATGGATGATTTTCTTGAAGGATAATGAAGATTCAACAACAATGGTTTAGGCTTTACCGAAAATGGAGAATCATCAATTCAAGCCAATCCAAAGAATGTCTATGAAAATCCAATACCAAGAAAGATGACATGCAAACATTGTGGAAAGAAAGGCCACACATCAAATGTATGTCAAGGCAAAATGAAAGGTATTCCTAAATCTACATCTTCATTCATAGGATTTTGTTATAAATGTAACAAGAAAGGACATAAAGCATATGAATGTAAGTCTATGATGGAACAACCAAAGAAGGAAAACTACATGGACAAATATTGTCCTACAACAAAGATGAATGGGCACACAAGTCTTGAATGCTGAAAAAAGAAAAGGCAAGCATGGAAGCCTAAAGGTCAAGAAACTCCCTATCAACTAAAGAGAATCGGTAATGAATATGTATGGGACTACAATACATGGACAAAATGTACAACATGTGGTAGATATGGTCACATTGCTACAAACTGCATGAGAGCATGGACCAAAAGGTCTAGAGGTTGGTCAAACCTTGAAATGGCATGCTTACACTGTCACAAAGTTGTTCATCTCAAGAAATATTCTAAAGACCGAATGACAGAGATAAGCACATATCCCAATGGAAACACCATTAAAGATATCTGAAGGGCTAGAGACAAAATGTGGAGAAAAGCTTCAAGCAATGATGAAGATGGACCAAGAAATGCAAATGGTGACACCCCATCCAATGGATCTGGTGACATCACCACCCCCACTTTGAGCTGAACAAGTAAGTATGGAATTGCACCACACCAAGTCATATTTTTCATTAGTTCCATTATAAAAATTGATAGATAGTCAAAATCTGCATAATAAAGATGCATACTATGTTACTTGTTCCAATTATGAGAAAGCAACCCTGTCGGTATACACATATAGAAAATCATTAGTGAACATATGAGCTTCTTACACTTACCAAAAATTGTTGGTCAACACATAAAATGGTTAAGTTACCAATGTAACCCGACACCCATCGATAACGAAGCAAAGTTACAAATTTGTTGAGAAAGAATACTGATATCCGTCGGTAAAAGCAAAATTGTTAATAGTTGTCCCGAGCAACCTGACAAGACCGATGATGATTTTGAAATTCTTCTCGACAAACTCCATCTTCATGTCCCGATGAGTCATTGAGAATTTATAGCAAGACTTAGGGCAAAAAGGTCTATAAATAGATGATGGGACAACTTCATTTTGCACCCGTGATTTGAAGAGAAAGCAAAGCAAAAAATAGAGCGATTGAAGAGCAGAAAGCAAAGCATCCTCAAATTGATCCAAGCACACATCAAAAATATCATTCACCATTATCACGGATCAAATTAAGTATCGAGGGCACCGAAAGATCTTTGTCATTATTTTTCAAGAAAGCCCTAAAATTTTGAAAAATGATGGCAACCACCTCAAGAACCGCTAAGATCAAGAGTGATAAGAAGAATGTGGTTAGGTTAATCAAGAATAAAACCTGTGTAGAACCCAAATACAAGATATTCCTAGAGATTGCATCACAACCCAGTGAAACCGACGCATTTTCTGAAATTCCACCTAGGGTTTTGCTTATAATTCACTACAGGATCGCCAAAATAGGTGATCTAGAGATGGATGAAGCTTATAAGAAGCTTTGTGATGAAGAAGGGAACCTGAAGGAAGAGCACAAACACTTAGAGGTTAAAGGGATGACTAATTCCCTACATTTCTTGAGGGACTTCAAAACCGACTAGATTAGGTTGGTACTTAGTAGATTGCATGACCAGAAGTTGTGGATGGATCAACCAAAAAAAATCACTAAGGATGTCCTTCATGCTGTCACTAGTTATCTGATAACCGAAAAGCCCAAGGCACATAAGCATCCTTCCAGGCCAGAAGTAGAAAAGCTTACAAAAGTTTAATGGGATAACAGAAGTCTCAAAGTGAACACCATCACTGACAAAGAACTAAGATTTGGTGCATGTGTGATTGGTTACTTGAGATATTTCAGGAAAGTAGACTGAAAAACATATTGGCAATATCAGTAAGCACAGCTTACAAAATAGTGACCAAGGGCATATAGATGGATCTATTTGAGACCCTACTAAAGTAACTTGATGAGAACATGAACACAATTAGGTCTGCAAAGACCAACACATGTAAGTTTGGCTCACTTATCATCTGTATCTTCTTCTACTTTCAAGAATACTTTCCTTCAGTAGAAAAAGTGAAATGGGACACTACAAAACTGGTGACATTACAAATTAGTGAACTAATTAAGTCACTAGGAGATAATTTTGATTCTGTTATGACATCATACTTCCTTGAATTCAAGGAAAAGATGATGGAAAGAACAAGAATCCCTGAACAACTTATTGAAAAACATAGGGATGAAATATGTTTTATGGTGGACACAGATTTCACCCACATCAAACCGGTTGTACCAAGGATGGCTTGGTTAGCACCACTGGATTATGAAATCAACATAGATCAAGCTAAAAATGCAATTGATACATCGATCAATGAGCCTATTGACAGTAAACAACCAAGGTTTGGAACCTATGAAGAGGCCAGATCAAAGATAAAAAGAGGCCTAAAAATTAAGAAAATTGTCAATAAAAAGGATAGGATGGTTAAGAATCTCAAAAATATTCTATCGGTTACTGAGGAGGAAAAAGAACAACCAGAGGAAACCGATGAACAGGGCACCATCGGTGAAGGGCATGATGAACATAAATCAAATTCTAAGGAAACTGAATCTGATAGACCTCCACCTCCTACAAAGAAGTAGAGGACAAAGAGTCAAACTGAAAATACCGATACCACACCTCTTAAAAAACAAGGAAACAAACAAAGAAACAAACTGTGAAGACAACACCTACAAAGAGGAGAAAAAGAATGGTCAAAAATAAGGCTGACATTGAGGATTCTAAAGAAGATGAGCCTGATGTGACAAAGAAGAAATTCAGAAATCTAACAATTGATGAGGTTGTTGAATCCATTTCTACACATGGTACAATGACTAATAAGAAAATTAGACAATGGGATACACTCAAACCTGAGGACCAAAATAAGATACAAGAGGCAATCATTAGGTCAATGGTGAAATTTAAATATGTACCAGCTAAATTTATCAACCAAATACCTAAAGAGATGGGTAACAGAATATCCCAACAGTGGTCATATGCTCTATAGACCGAGAGAGAAGCAAGGGAGAGGGTACTTTTAAAACTAATGCCTCCCAAATCTAAGATTGAAGAAATCAAAGAAATTATGAAGAAGAAATCAGGCAAGTTTGTAGCCAAGATAAGGGCTTACAAAGTGCTTGAAAATAAGTTTAAAGAGCTAAACACAATGATCGAAACAAAATCGAGACAACTCCTAGATCTGCCAGCAGAGTCAATAAGTCATGAGGAATAGTTACTTCTCACCGACAACCCTAATAGAGAGGAGGAGAAAGAAAAGGCAAGTCCTCAACCCATTGCTTTGGGCAATGTTGAAGAAATGGAGCCAATAGATCTGGAAAAGATAATGGATGATCTTGACTTTCAAGACATCACCAATTATGACTCTGATAAAGATCGGCAGAAGAACGATGATGTAATATTCATAACACTTAAGGATCAAGGAAGGAAACAAGATTTGAAAACATCAGATGATAAAGAAATGAATTTTACTGATGAGACATGGCAGGACACTTCAGTAATGGACACAACAGAACCAGACCCTACAGAGAAACTATAAAAAGATGAGGATACCACTGCTCAAAAGGACCAAACCAACAAGAAAGACACCACTTTAGATACAGTCCAAGCTACCACTCAAAGAAATATGCATGTATTAATGAAGGAAATCAATATACTAGAGGGTAATGATGGATATACTGCAGAGGACACAAGAACACCTGAGGACAAGGGTGATGCTGAAGTAAAAGACACCACAGATAATACAAATGACACAACTACAGAGCAAGTTGCAACCCACGAATAGAAAGATAAATCTACTGATCAAAATAAATAAGACACACAAAAGGTAGAAGAAGACAAGAAGAAGAATAAAAGTGAAGAAGCAAAGAAAGATGAGATGGAAAAGAAAACAGAAGAAAAATCTATAGAGACACCCAAGGTTGATGAAGAGATGTCTTCACCAAATTGACAGGTGCACCCCGAGCAGAAAACACAAGCATCTTCTACAAAGCCTTCACCAAGCACTTCATAAAAAACAAATGAACTAGCAATGGTCATTCATACATCTGTGTCCCCACAAGTCTCAAAGAAGAAGAAGAGCAAGCATAAGAATCCAGTAACTTTGGATGAAATCATTGAGATTCTAGTTTGTGATCCGAGGACATTGGATCCAACTGAATTGACCAACTATGCAAGACTCTATGAGAGAAAAGCAATGCAAGAAAAATTAAGGAAAGCCAAAAAGGAGGAAAAGTTACTAGAAGTAGCAAGAGGTATACTTCAGCAAATAGTACCAGATGTAGATATTGATCAAACAACCCCAATGCTTGATCAATTGGTGGTACTCATAGATGCAATAACATCTCAGAACATCGATACTAAGAAGGTCATGGAAGAAAGACTTGAAAAGAAGTATGACTTCAAGCTAGCCAAGAACATAAGCTAGGAAGTGGCATTGAAAAAGGTAAATCTTTATGAATTGGTGAGCACAATTGATCCAATCACCTCAGAAGCTATTACTTTGATACATAAATTATGCACACTTGATAAACTCACATAGGAGTATACTGAAAAGATAGCACAAATTGATTTTGATCTTAATACAAGTGCACAAAGTCTCATGAATAATTAAGAGGCAATAAAATTGCAAAATGAGCAACTCAAACAGGCTCAAAAATTGAGACAGGACATATAGATTGCAGAGACAAAGTACAGAGATGAGGTAAATGAGCTTCAAGCTCAACTCTTACCGACGCTTTCACTACTGCAACAACATGTGATAGAGGCAAATGTGTGTGTGAAATAGTGCACATGTTACCTGTGACACAACACTTCAATAGATCATTACGTTAGTGAAAATAGGGTTAGTAAAGCATAGAAATCCACTAAAATTGACTTATTGCTTTCTAACTAGGAGGAGTGTGAAAAACAACATAATAGCCCTCAGATTATGCCTTTTCCAATGACATATACAACCTAGCATGAAATATTCTATTAAAAACAAGAAAGATATCTAAATCACATGCATATTAGTTCTAGAAATGAAGATAATAACAATGGATGAACATGGAAACTAAATGTTACATGAATCTATATAAATCCTAACAGCATAACATTGCATTTTCAATCTAAAATGAAGGCTTATTTGTGCTTAGAAACTCCTATTTATAGAAGAAATGAGGAGAGAGAGGGGGAACAAGGGTCATTAATGGAGTTGCAAAACTCATTAATGATGTGTAAGAGGAGTAAATGCCAAAGGCATTGAAGAGGCATGGGCTTGAGGAATATGCCTTAATGCAAGCATTTAAGAGGCATGGAGAGGTCATATGCATTAAATGCAAGCACTTAAGAGGCATGGTGAGGGTGTAGAGTCAAGCTTGAGAAATTTGACTTCCTCGAGTGGGTTGAGTTCCTAATCACATTTTTAGGAATGTGACATCATTAGGAGGTGGGTTAGAGTGGGATTAGGATTAGGATTAGATTTAGCATGGAGTGAATAGGTTGGGATGGGTTTGAACCCAAGGTCAAGGTGGTTGAGGTAGGTTAGATTAGGGGTTTAGGGGAATATTAATGAAATGAATTATATTAAATATATTCATTCAAAAATAGGAATATTAATTATTTAAGCCTTTTATTACTTTAGATAATTAATTAGGACTATAGCCAATTAATTAGATTAATTTAGGCTAGAAGATAGCCTTTTTGCAAGTGATTTGATATAATAGGGATCTATTTAATTTCTTTTTGAATTAATTACCTTAGCCATGTTTGATTTGAAATGATTTGATTAAATTGATTGGCTTTGATTGGCTTAGGTGATTAATAAAATTTAGTGATTAGATCACTTAGGAGATTAAATTTGATTCGAATGAATTATGTCAGCCGATTGAAGAGTTGTCTAAACATAATTGGGGGTATGATCACACTTAGGGAAAATAGGGTCTATGGTCAGAGAAGAAAAAATCTAGGTGGTTAAATTTTCCCCTCTTTGAATTGATGTGCGAGCAGCGCATTGATTCAAAGAAAGTTTTTGATTTTGACTTCAGAAAGATTGAGAATTTTGCTCATGATCGAATGAAATTCCTGATGAGATCAGTCTCGCACTTGATTGAACTAAACTGATAGAATTGACTTTGAATTTGGTTGTCATCCAAAGGTCAATAAAATATCTTAAAGATACCAATTCTGAACTTGGTTGTCGTCCAAAGATTGATAATATTGATTCCAAGCTTGGTTGTCATCCAAAAGTCAGTATGAAGCTGCCAGGAGCTTAGTAAGAATCTTTTAAAATGAGAAAACACAAGATATCCATCTTATGAGAATCAAAGCTTTCTATCCAACAATTCTGACTTAGTCAAGGAAACTGTCATGCCCCTAGTTGTTTGATTACAAAGTCATTTTAATGTTGTTTCGAGCAAGAATTGATTGATGATAGTGTGATCATGCCCCCTCAGGAACAAAATCAAAGGAAAGAAATAAAATCCATCTGTTGAAATAATGTATCACTTGCAGGGGGTTGGTCAAGAAAGAATAGATTAGAAGAAGTGAATAAATGGGGGTGTGTTAAGAATAAACACATGAGAACCAAGTTAATTACATAAAAAATGTGAGTGGTGAGACTGATAAAATGATGTCGGACCAAGATTTATGATGAAATGTACAATTTGATAATTTTTGGGAATAGATGGAACAATTCTGCATTTTCAGGAGCTGTTGCAAAAAAGTTTGTGCCATGAAATAGGGATTTAATGCACCTGTGCTATTGTGGAAAAGTGAGCTTGTGAATTTTCTTCAATAGCATCTTGCTTAAATCTGGTTTGAATGTCCAGACTTTCCTTGTAGGTATCTCCTTTTCTTTGCTCATTTTGCACGTCATAGACCAGGGATGTGACAGTGGAGATGACCTTTGTACTATCGGCGTAATGATAAATCTCATTGTGTGTGCTTGTTAAATTTCTTGTCAAAACTTATCACTTTGATTTCATTCCCGATTAAAATGACTTTAAGTTACCTGGGAGGAGTTTTGGAACCCCTAAATAGCTCAAAAGGCCAATATATATCTCAAAAATTACATTTTTACTATTCATTTTCACTTTTATCCATAGTAAATCTGAGAGCTCTATAGAGAAGATGGTGGTCCTTGTGAGGAAGCATCACTTCAAGCTCATTCATCGTCATCAGCACTCGTTCGATTACGCACCTTCAGTAAGTACCTGCAAAACTGCCTTGTGAATTCTGTAATTTTGATTTTCATTTATTTATGTAGCTTGTTGAGCCCTTTCAATTCTAGGTCACATCTGGGATTCTAGATCGCACCCTGTCAAACCCGCATCATATCTGGTATTTCCTGGATCATATCTTGTGTTTCTAAATTTCTATGTCGCATCGAGGATTTCCTGGATCACATCCTGTTACTTTGTTTTTAGCTTGGTTTTAGGAGAATAAATCGAATTTTTTTTGTATCTTGTCTTCTTAGGATTATACGCCGTGTCTTGGGTCGCATCTGGGATCTCTAGGATCGCACCCTGTATTCTTAATCGCATCTTGATTTTCCAGGATCGTATCTGGGAAAAGAGATCGCACCCTGCTTTTCCAGGCTCACATCTCATTTTTGGACTTAGAAACTTATCTATTTTGAACTGTTTGTCTGCTGCAAATCCTGAATCACTTAGCTGATTACGTTTCTACATTTTTTTCATAGATAGAACACTGATTTATCTGTTATTTTGCCAAAAATAGGTCAATTTTGAGGTAGTTGCATTCCGAGGCACATATCCAGGATGTGTAGTTGCTTTGGCCAGACTTTCGTCAGATGATGAGCAGGAGATAGTGGTCTATTGCAGATTACAATCTTTGATTGGTTTACTTGATATAGGGGTAAATCAAGGGTTGTTGACTGCTCTTGCCGAGAGATGGCACTCACAGCACAATACCTTCCATCTTCTGACCTGGGAGATGATAGTTACTCCTGAGGATGTATGGTGCATACTCTGCATTCCCATTATTTGTCGCGAGGTGCGCTTTTAGGCGACTTCTGCTGTGGCGATTGGTGTGGCTCGTCGATATTTCTAGGATGATACCATTGATCGGAGATACCTTTCTTAGGATTACATGTGCGATCATTATGATTGATTATCTGTATATTTAGCAGGTTTGATTGGTGACATCCTGATGCCAGACAGAGGATAGCACATGTTCCTCATCAGATGGGTAGACATGTTGGAGCAGATGGTCATCTCAAGATGAAGATTTGCATGGGGAAGCTGTATCTTGACCCACATTTACTGAGAGCTGCATGAGATTGTTTACCACTATACCCAGAGCATGACTGTAGGTATTTTGATTCTTCAAATCTGGGCTTGGGAGCACATTCCAGTGACATGACCCATAGTAGACAGGCAGCAGGCACCTGAGTACCCTTATGTATATATGTATGCAGGTCTTATTCAGCAACCCCATCTGGGCAAGGTAGAGTACTGGCAGAGGATTTTTAATGATATGTCAGAGGTAGTATGGCGGCCATACTTAGACTACAAGGAGTGGACCTTAGATGCCAGGCAGGTTCCATTTTTGTTTCAGAGCAAGTACCTAATCGGCAGGACCAAATACGTTGTAGAGAAGTTTGTTCATACTTGAGTTTTGAGACAGTTTGACTGTCGATAGGGAAGGACCCAGGACGTGACTGTATATGCTCGGATCCATGATGAGGCACCATTGTGGGGTTCCCAATTTAGTTATGATACTTCCCACCAGAAGATCTGAGATATGGTCAGATTAGATTAGGATCTTTTCCATGATGTGGAAGATGTAGGTTGTTTTGATGGGTATGCTGCAGAGATGCTTCAGTATCCATTTCCTTGGTTCACAGTTATGGAGGAGGCCATTCCTTGTAGAGAGGACCTGATAGATTACGATCTGAATGACTATCCCACCAGAGGGAGAGGAGGAGCCCAAAGGGATAGGGGTGTTGGTAGACATGGAGGGAGGGACACAGGTAGAGATAGAGGTAGAGATGGGAGACGTCCTCCTCTAGATGATGGTGATGATAGCAGAGATGATAGGGGAGGTGGAGCTGTGGGTGGCACTGCAGATGTGGCTATTGGCAGTGGAGAGGGTCGGCACACCCAATTTAGGTTTTTTTCTCCCCGGATAGATCCAAGTCCTTTACTTACGAGGGAGTAGTAGAGATAGAAGCATTAGAGGTAGCCTGATAGATCACAGGACATAGCTTCAGCACAGGATTCTGGCAGAGGTTCTGGCAGAGATGGGGACCCACTATCCCAGTGTGAGCGGGAGAGAGAGAAGTTGAGAGCATGCATCACCACTTTAGAGGCTCTATTGATAGATAGGGATGCATGTCTAGAGAATCTCAGGGCAGATCAAGATAGACAAGGTGATATTCTTAGAGTGAAGAGAGATACACAGGCTCGGATAGCCACTCACCAGGGACAGAGAGCAGCCTATTAATTTTCTTTATACCATGCTGAAGTTCTAGAGGGCCAAAGAGCACTTTCTTATTCATGAGTAGCCCAATAGTCTGAGGGATCTATGCCTCCTCCACTTGCATTTGTACCACCACCTCCTCCTCCTCCTCCTCTAGATCAGAGAGAGGGAGGAAGCCAGAGCTGATTCTGTATTTTGTCACACATGTATATTTTTTATCTAGATCCTTCTGAGATATATCTTTTGTATGATGACACATGACATATATATATATATATATACATATATATATGATCCTCTGATACTCTTTGTGTAGAATTGTGTCATGTTGTTGATCTTTGTATCATGATGCAGTTGTTTCTAATTCTGACATGATTCATGAGTTCCATATGCTTTGATAGATTTGTTTGCACATGTGATTGTATCTTGGTTTTATGATGAGTTAGATGAGATGATGACATCATTTATGTGTTTGGATTTATCACTAATATAAATATGTTTCAAATGATACTATATGAATATGTAAATGTGTTTTTTTGAGTTTTTCTTTATGCAAGTAAAATGTATGGAGGCACTTCAGGATGTAGAAATAAAATGCAATGCATAAATGCTTTGTTTTTGTATTTTTCTTCTGTCTCATTTTATGAATACAAAAATGTATGCGATGGATGTGAAATGATATAAATATCAGTAATAGTAAATGGATGTAATTAACTTGGTTTTTAGAAGAAAATAGAAATCATCTTTGAGCTTAAATTCCTTATGCTTTTACTTCTTTCACAAATGCATCTTGCAATCTCTAAATGAAGCTATATGCAGACTCTTAGGACTTGTCACTGATTGGAAAATAGTGGAGATTTTTATCATCATTGGGGAATCAGGATAGTTCTCATGAAATACCAAAAACATTTAGAAAATTGATCCTGAAGAAATCCAAAACAGTGGAAAAAGTCCTGAATGTTTTGGATTTCTTCAGGATCAATTTTCTAAATTTTTTTGGTATTTTCTGAGAACTATTTACTGTACAGGCTCTGCTAGCCGAACATCAAGCATAGAACCACTTCAAATGTAAAGTATTGATAGGATCTGGGAGAACGTCTCCCTTAGGTTTAGCTAGTTGATAAGATCTAGTCCCAAAAGTAGCAGTGATAACATAAGGTCCCAGCTAATTAGGTTCAAAATTTCCTTTCTTCTCTTTGTTAGGCTGGTTCTTAGGATTCTCCTTTAGGACAAGATCCCCCACTTGAAATTGGTTTGGTTTAACCTTTTTATTGTACCCCTTGGACATGCGTGCTTGGTACACCTTCAGATGATCGAATGCCTATTGTCTACGCTCATTAAGTAGGTCTAAAGAATTCACGATATCTATGCGGTATTGCTCATCAGTAACAAGACCTTCTAAATATATCCGCAAAGATGGGATTTCAACCTCAATAGGTAGTACTGCTTCAGTGCCATAGACTAGGGAAAATGGTGTGGCTCATGTTCGTGTTCTAATGCTTGTTTTGTAGGCCCATAGTGTCAAATTCAATTATAGATGCCAGTCTCTGCTAGACTTACTTACAGTTCTATGTAGGATCTTGAGAATATTTTTATTAGATGCCTCAGCCTGTCCATTACCTTAACGGTAATAGAATGAGGAGCAATGTTGAGTAATATGAAACTGTTCACAAAGGTCATCAATGTCTTGATTTTTAAATTGGCCCCCATTGTCTATCACAATTGATGAGGGTATCCCATATCTACAAATAATATAGTTTAAAATGAACATAACCACCTGTTTGCTAGTGGCTTTGATTAGCGGCACGGCCTCGACCCACCTCGTAAAATACTCAGTGACCGTAATGATGAACTTGTGTCCATTTGAAGAATTGGGATATATTTGTCCAACCAAGTCAAAGGCCCATTGCTGAAATGGCCAATGTGTAATGAAAGGTATAAGTTCTCTAGCAGGAGCATGGATGATATTTCCATGTGTCTGGCATTTATGACATGTTTTGGAAAATTGAATAGCATCTTTTTCCATTATAGGCCAATAATAGCCTGATCTGAGCAGTTTCTTTGCTAATGAAAAGCCATTTGAATGGGATCCACATACACCTTCGTGGACTTCTTTTAATGTGTGATTCGACTCTTCAAGTTCTAAACATCTAAGAAGCATGTCGTCGAGACCTCATCGATATAAGTTATTATTTATGAGGACATAACGGGATGTTGTCCTAATCAAGGCTCTTTTTTCATTTTGGGATAGATCATTGGGAATGGTTTGGTCAGTGAGGTAAGCAATGATATTAGCATACCGAGATTGGTCTGGGGTGTTCAAAGCACAGATTACTTGGTATTCAGGGGTATCAAAGGTGGGATAGGATAGTTCTTCCACCAAGAAGTCATAGCAAAATTGGTTTTCCTCCAGTTGTAACATGGATGCCAAGGTATCCATGGCATCTGCAGCTTTGTTCTCTATTCTGGGAATCTGCTGGAATGTGATGAAGACAAAATACTTCTTTAGGTCATCAACTAGTTGTTTGTATGGTGTCAACTTCTCATCTTTTTTCTGATAATCTCCATTGACCTGATTGATAATGAGCTGGGAGTCACCATACACATGAAACTCTACAATCTTCCATTCCATGGCAAGCTTAAGACCGTTTACCAATGCTTCATACTCAAAAATGTTGTTCGTGCATGGAAACATCAATTTGTAAGACTTGGGTATCTTGTAGCCTTGAGGAATTATGAACAAAACTCCTACTCCTGAGCCTTGTTACGTGAAAGAGCCATAAAAGTACATTTTCCAGGGATACTCAGTCAAATGCATAATTGTCTCATCAAGGAATTCAATCCTTAAAGGTGCATCATCTTGGAGTGGTGAATCAGCTATTTGATCTGCGAGGACTTGTCCTTTAATAGCCCTCCTATCTACATACTCAATTTCAAATTCACTTAGAATGAGGACCCATTTTTCCAGATGTCATGTTAATGATGTTTTGCTTAAAAGGTACTTCAGAGGATCGATCTTAGCAATGAGACTTACTGTATGTGAGAGCATCTAGTGTCTCAATTTCTATGATGCAAAGGTGATTTCTAAGCATGCTTTCTCAATAATGTTGTAATTGATCTCATAGGAGACTAGTGTTCTACTAGTGTAGTAGATCGCTCTTTCTTTCTTCATTTCATCCTCTTGTGCTATCAATACTCCTAGTTATGTAGATGTAGCTAAAATATATAGGAGTAATGGCTTTCCATGAATGGGTTCCATAAGAATAGGAGTAGCTAGGTACTCTTTTAATTCTTTGATGTTGGCTTCACAGTGTTCATCCCATTTGAAGGTGACCCCTTTGTGTAGTAACTTGGTAAAGGGTTGTGCTCTGTCAACAAGCTATGACATGAACCTCCTAATTGATTGAAGTCTCCATTGTAATGTCCTCATCTGACTAATGTTGCATGGAGGAGTCATCTCTAGTATAGCCTTGACTTTTGCTAGTTCTACTTCAATTCCTTTCACTAAAACAATAAGCCCTAAGAGCTTTCTTGATTGGACCCCAAAGGCACACTTCATTGGATTGAGCCGGAGTTGAAATTGCTCCATACAATCCAATATCTTTCTTAAGTCAGCAATGTGAGTACTCCTTTCTTTTGATTTAGCTAAGGTGTCATCCACGTAATCCTCCATATTTTTATGCATCATATCGTGGAATATAGTAGTCATTTCTCTTTGATATGTAGCACTGGCATTCTTCAACCCAAATGGCATGACGTTCCAGCAAAAGGTGCCCCATGCGCATGTAAATGTAGTCTTCTCTTGATCCTCAATGGAAATTTTTATCTGATTATAGCCTGAGAAACCATCCATTAATGAATACATTTGGTAGCCTGTTGTGAGGTCTAGGATCATATCAATATTAGGTAGTGGTAAGTCATCCTTAGGAAATGCCTTGTTTAAGTCTCTGAAGTCTATACATATCCTAATAGATTTATTGGATTTAGATACTAGGACAACATTGGAGATCCATCCTGCATAAGCAATGACTCTGATGAATCTAGCTTTCAATAATTTCTCTAGCTCCACCTTTACTAGCAATGCAATGTGAGGATGCATCTTTCTAAGTTTTTGTTTCATGGGTTTGATCACAGGAGCTATAGAAAAGTGATGCATTATTAACTCAGGATCTATTCCAGGCATATCGGTATAAGACCATGCAAATTTGATCTTCTTCTCTTTCAGGAACTCCGTGAATCATGTCTTCTCCTCTTCTGACAAATATTGTGCTAGGTGTACTATTTGAGGATCTTCAATTGTGCCCAGATTAACTAGTTGTGTTGGTTCTATCAGAACTGAAGACCTTTCTTGAAAGTTCTCAGGGAGGATATCAAGAATCTCATCCTTTGGTGCCTCTGAGAGATTTTCACCATTGGATACATCTTTTGTTTTTACTATTTTAGGATCTGATACTGCCACAATGTGGTTTTCACCATCAGTTCCCTTTTTCTTTTTCTTTTTCAAATTTTGACTGAGAAACTTGATATCCTCCTATGACATGTTCACACTCCTTGCATTGGTGGAAGAAGGGTAGGGTTCACAAGTGTTTAGATAGCAATCCAAGGTGTAGTCATTGGGAAAGTCGAGAGTAGGAGTAGGATCTGTACTAGTCCAATCAATTAGGTCTAGATTTATTAAAGACAAGGATTTGGCCTCTGGGAAGGATAACATCACATTAGTGTCAACTAGACTATTAACTGACATGACATGTCATGTTAAGTTAAGTTCTTTGATGTTTAGATCAATAAGAGTTAGGTCATCATTAAAAGGGTCATTGTTAGTTATATGTGGACCAAACTCCAGTGACTTATCAGTATAACTTTCATCATCATCTCTTTGTAAAAGGAGGCTTCTTTCTTGTCACCTCTGAAGTTCTTCTAAACTTATGAGAACACCAGTCTCTCCATCAATGATTGGGGGAAGGAACTCTTCCTCTGCTTTAGGAATATCACTATTGTTGGGAGCAGTGTTAGAATTTTCATTGGGTGTTGATGGAGCCACAAACATGTGAATCACAACTATTTCAATATCCTCTATAGCGAAAGATAGCTCATCCCATTCATAATCATGAGAGTCAATTACTTTGTCATCAGATTTGTTTAAGAATTCTGCAATAGTTGTCTGATGTACTCTATTAGCCACCTGTGGATCAAAGTATGGTAAATCAAGGACTCTTCGTTAGGATGTGAATCTTGTTGTCAGGGTGTGCTCTTTGTAGCCATTTCTATCAATGGTATCTCTGGATCATCTTCTATTGTGTCTCCTACCTCTTGAATAGGAACCTATGGCAACAAAGGTATGTGAATATCTTGTGGTACCTCAAAGCTTGGTACATAGCGCTCTCCTTGATATTCAGGATTCTCTGTGCCAACATGTAATAATCTTTCATAGGACCATTATTATAGTTCTATCTCTTATGTTTCACCACTCCCTTTGCCAAAGATCGGACTATCTTTTGAAGTAAATTTATGAGATTCATTATTAAAACCTAGTCCTATTTTATCTCTGGTATTCCTGAACTCCATGTGCACAGGCTCAATAAGTCCTCTTCCTATGTTGCTTAAATGTCCTTTTCCTTTATATCCCATTTTCTTGAGGAGGTTGTATCCTTTACCATACTATTCTAGGGATATTTCCACATGTTTGACCTCAGCTTCCTTTGGTTCTCCTTTGTAAAGCCAGTCCAAGACTATCTGTTCTTCTATATTATCTAAAGAAGATGTGGATGCCTTAACCATGCCAGTTGCTTTGTGGATTTTTGGCTCTTTAGAAGTAGAAGGTGTGAATGACGAGGAGGGTCTTCCATATGATCTTGGTGATATTGGTAATTTTTTCAGTGACGGAGTCATGTCCAGTTTGTATTCTCCCATACCTGTTTCTTCAAGTTTCAAGGTTTTCCAAAAGCTTTTCATCACCATGTCTTTGGTAGTCTCAGGAGAAATCTCATCCATAGCCTCTTTGTTATGTGGAATCATACTACCTTCTTTGACATTGTTGCAAGTATAATTAGCATCTGCAGGAATTGTCACTTCCACCCCATTATGTGGGAACTTGATACATTGGTGGTAAGTAGATGACACAACTTGCATTTAGTGGATCCAAGGTCTCCCCGATAGGATTTTGTAAGCTAGGGGTAGATCCAGAACTTGACATATGACATTTCTTTCAATCATCCTGACTCTGATGGGTAGAATGATAAGACCTTTAGAGGATCTTTCTTCCTCATCATAAGCTTTGATAATGATTTTTATTCTAGAGTCAATGGTCTGATCTGAAAGACCCAATTTCTTGATCAGATTAAGGGTAAAAATATTCAATCATGCACCTCCATCTGTCAATACATGTCTAACATAGGATTTGTGAATGAGTACTTCAATATGGAGGGGTTGATTATGTGGATGTGTCAATGATTTATCATCCTCTTCAGAAAAGGAGAGGTAATGTGGTGTGGAGATGTGATTAACCATCACTTTGAATTTGTCTATATCAAGGTCCTTTGGTCCATTTGCGGCATGTAGGGTTTGTTCCAAGATTTCCCTATGCAATGTGGATATTTTAAGTAACTCAAAAATGGAAATTTTGGTAGAGGTTCGGTTCAATTGGTCTACCAAGTCATACTTTGTTGCAGGAATAGTCACCGTGTGTTTTTCTACCATTTTAGGGATAGTAACAATAGGAACCTTGGATGTTGAGGTCATTTTTGAGGTAGAATTAGGTCCTTTGATCGTGACCTGTGCTTGGCTCTGAATCAATGCATTCAATTGGAAAGAAACACCTTTGATTGTGACCACATTAATTGTTTCAGTTTTATTGTCTATCATATTGATCATGTTATCATTTTTGGAGTAAGTGTAGTTTACTTCATTTCCTTTCCCTTTAGATGCTTCCCCTTTCTCGTAGTTAGGGAATAGTTTGTTGAATGTTGTATGATCTTCATTGGTAGTGTGTCCTTCCACTTTGATTTTTCCTCCTTTGACGAGGTCCTGGATAACGTGTTTGACCTTAAGACAGTTGTTAGTCTTGTGTCCCTTGTTTTTATGAAAGACACAGTAAGAATTATCATCCCACCATCTTGGTTTGACAGCTGGTTCCCACGGTTTGGAATCTGGGATTGTGAGAACTTTGTTGTCTAATAGTGTCTTCAAAATAGTCTCAAGAGGTTCTTCCAAAGGAGTGAATGTTCTTTGAGGTTTCAAATTCCATGGCCGACCCTTGTTATTATCATTGTTTGCTTTGGGTATGGGGGTCATTGCCTAGGCACCTTTGCTTGCTTGCATGCTGTTAGTTAGATTGAACACCTCAAGTTTAGGACCAACATTGGATGTGTCTACTACACCATTGTTGACAACATTTTTTTTTTGCTTCCACCATTTAGGTTTGGATTTAGAGTTGTTAGTTTTGTTCTCACTTTGAAGAGTGGTCTCCCCCTTTTTGACCATAACTTCTTTGATACAGAGGGCATTCCTGATCATCCCGTCGAAGCTAGGGGAGTCTTGAATTTGCAATGCGTAGTTTAACTTGGGTACCAAGTTATTGACAAATATTTCCATTTTCTCAGATTCGTGAATAGCTCTTGAATACCGTGCAAAGATTTTCCTCCACCTTTGTAGAAAGTGGGTAAAGGATTTGTCAGTCTTTTGTTTAGTGTTGCATAGATCCATTATAGTCACGTCATGCTGGATATTATAGGATTAATGTTGGATAAACTATTTAATTAACTCCTCAATTTTTTTTACCTTAGGTGTAATTTTTGAGAACCATTCCATGGCGTTTCCTCCTAGACTTCCAGGAAAAAGTCGCATGAGGTAAGTAGGTTTATGCATGTACTCTATGCTAAGAGCACAAAATTTTCTAACATGGTCATGTGGGTTGATCTCTCCCATATAATTGTCATATTTTGGCCCCACAGTGGGCGCCAGAAATGTGTGTGTGAAATAGTGCACCTATTACCTGTGACAGAACACTTCAATAGATCATTACGTTAGTGAAAATAGGGTTAGTAAAGCATAGAAATCCACTCAAATAGACCTATTTCTTTCTAACTAGGAGTGTGAAAAATAACATAATAGCCCTTAGATTATACCTTTTCCAATGACATATACAACCTAGCATGAAAGATTCTATTAAAAACAAGAAAGATATCTAAATAACATGCATATTAGTTCTAGAAATGAAGATAATAACAATGCATGAACATGGAAACTAAATGTTACATGAATCTATATAAATCCTAAAAACATAACAATGCATTTTCAATCTAAAATGAAGGCTTATTTGTGCTCAAAAACTCCTTCTATTTATAGAAGAAATGAGGAGAGAGAGGGGGGACAAGGGTCATTAATGGAGTTGCAAAACTCATTATTGAAGTTTAAGAGGAATAAATGCCAAAGGCATTGAAGAGGCATGGGATTGAGGAATATGCCTTAAATGAAAGCATTTAAGAGGCATGGAGAGGTCATATGCATTAAATTCAAGCACTTAAGAGGCATGGTGAGGGTGTAGATTAAAGCTTGAGAAAGTTGATTTCTCAAGTGGGTTGAGTTCCTAATCACATTTTTAGGAATGTGACGTCATTAGGAGGTGGGTTAGAGTGGGATTAGGATTAGGATCAGATTTAGCATGGAGTGAATAGGTTGGGATGGGTTTGAACCTAGGGTCAAGGTGGTTGAGGAAGCTTAGGTTAGGGGTTTAGGGGAATATTAATGAAATGAATTATATTAAATATATTCATTCAAAAATAGGAATATTAATGATTTAAGCCTTTTATTGCTTTAGATAATTAATTAGGACTATATCCAATTTATTAGATTAATTTAGGCTAGAGGATAGCCTTTTTGCAAGTGATTTGATATAATCAGGATTTATTTAATTCCTTTTTAAATTAATTACCTTAGCCATGTTTGATTTGAAATGATTTGATTGAATTGATTGGATTTGATTGGCTTAGGTGATTAATAAAATTTAGTGATTAGATCACTTAGGAGATTAAATTTGATTCGAATGAATTATGTCAGCCGATTGAAGAGTTGTATGAACATAATTGGGGGTATGATCACACTTAGGAAAAATAGGGTCTATGGTCAGAGCAGACCAAATCTAGGTGGTTACAGCAAATACACTAATTTCCACCCCAAAAATGTTTGTCCTAGATAGCATTTATGATATGCATGTAATGCTAGAGCTAGAGTACATGGCACTAGAACTCTTAAAAGAAAAATGGGAGAAATTGCTCGAAAATATCAAGAACACCCATTCACATAATCTTGACACATTGTAAGTTACACATTTTTATCACATTTTTGGCATCTTATAGGTTGTACATTTTTTTCATGAGTATCAAATAAAGGGGGAAGTGATATGTAGTACAATCAAAGTAAAAGTAAGGGGAAGTGAAAAGAGGAAATGATGTGTACAGTAAAATAATTGAAAGAGAAAAGAACATGGAATGTATAGTATAGAGGCAAGTATACATGTACATATATAATTATACTATACTGATGCATACAGCTAGGGGGATTCATATAATGACAAGGATAAAGACATGGTGTACATACTAAACACTTTAGTATTATGCACATATCACTTTTTGATACTAATGTCAAAGGGGGAGATTGAAGGCATTATATTTTTCCATTAGTATACACAAGGAAAAACATGATCTACACCATCGGTTTACACTACACCAAAAAATAGGGCACAACACTACCCAACGCCAAGGTTACCCGATACTGCCAAGTTTAAAGCATCATGACAAACACTATTTCATGTTACCTGATGACAAAAAGGATAAAGGAACCCGATGAGTAACAATAGTGCAGCCTGGTGGAATAGAAAAGAGAGGAACCCGACAGATAAAGGGAACCCGGCGATCAGTTCAACAAAGGAATGCCGACAGAGTTTCAGTTCAACCCGACGACCAAGAACCGACAGTTAGTTACAGCCCGCAAAAAGTGGATCTGACTTTCCACGTCAGATAAATCACTAAAGTTGTATATATAGCTTCTTGATTTATTTTTAAAACCATTATGTGCGGAGGAAGCAATGTATTTATTATTGTTTTAATTAGTTTTATTGATTTAAAACAAGCAAACTAAAGATCAAGGTCAAGTTGTAAACCTTGGATCTAAGAGTTAACATTATAATGTGTGAATCTAGAATAGGTCAAATACTTGTATAAATAGATGCTCAATCTATTGTGAACAAGTTGTTGTTCGATGAAGATTGTAGCCATAGAGAGCATCTAGAGACCAGACAAGAGATTTCATATAGAAGAATAGAAAAGAATCAAATCAGTTTCAAGAACAAGAACACGGGCTACCAATAAGTAGAGAAAGGTATTAATTAGTCACTTAAGGTGATATTCTTATTATGAGAGCTTTAATAGATCTTTAATTAGCAATTGTAGATTGCATACAGTCAGGTCAATCATATGTACTCATTCTAACAAGTGTAGTACACTTAAGAAATCCTTTCAAGAAAGGTGGACCTAATAGTCCTATTGTAAATCTCTTAACGGAGGCACACTTAAATCAGTGTTTCTAAAGCTCTTAACAGAGTAGATCTTAACATATCTCCACTTTAATACTCCTAACAAGGTAGATCATTAGAAGTGATCAATTGTAAGCCTTTACCGGCTCCCTTCCATTATGCGGATAGTGAAGTTTTGTGGGTGCCATCCCCACCGCATTTTTTACTTCGTAACAAGAGTTTTTTGTGATATCATATCTTGTGTTATGTGTTTATTACTTTCATAAATGTTTCTATGAATGTTGCAAACAATTAAAGATTATGAATTAAATTTACATTCATAAGAAAGAACAACAGTAATTATCGATAATACAGTAATGAATGATTACTAATGATGAATGGTGAAAAGAGTTAAAAGTTTTAGAGGTATTGATTCACCCCTCCCCTCTCAGTACTACTTCCCATTAATCCCAACACTCTGTACTCTTTTGATATCATAGTAATGTGATCAATATCTCTTTCTCTTGCTTCAATTTTTATGTCATAAGCTCATTGATGCATTTTAATGAAATGAAATTTTCACACTGCATGCCATTTTATATGATCTGACAATGTATGGAACTAACTTTAATTTCCAAGCAATGTTTTCAGTTCAATTTGATTGAGTCAAGGATGATGTCTGCAGTTGACTATTGAGGAAAGGAATGATGTTAATCTTCATTTGGAATTCTAGGATTAGGATTACCTAGCTCACGCGATGCTACCATTCCACACTAAATGTAAGTCTAGAATCAATGCAAGATACGATGCAAGTCACTTTGTTCTTTTAGCTATTTTTATCATCATTGAGAATTTTGGGATATCGAAGTCAATATAACCCTCACTGGTGCCGCTACGACCATGAGGATATGAATATGACTTTCATCAAATAAAATGTGGAAAAAAGTGCAAGCATAGAGACATTAGGGTCTAGATTACCTGAGCATCATTTCCATTTAATATTGCAAGGGTGCACCAACATCGAGGCATTTAGAGACAAGATGACCATGAGTGTGTCATTGTGTGAACAAACAAATTAACAGACAAGGAGATAGTTATGATGTCACCTTGGTGTTCAAATAAAACAAGTCGATATATGTGCGACATATCATATGAAATGGAGGCGCTTACCACAGATACCCAGTGTATTTGACCTTTTTGGATCATCAGAGCCACACCCATAAGCATAATTCAAAGAAAATTTATTATGGTGATAATCCTTGTTTCTCTAGTCATTAGATATGTTTGAGTTACCAGGAAGCCATAATACTTGAAAACCAATGACATCAGTCAACATCCAAACAAAATACAATCTCTTACCAATCCAAAGATATCATCAAGTTACATAGGAGACATGATCAATCATAAATTCAACAAGGATTGGTTTCATGTTCATCCTTTGATTGTTGTTTGTCCAATTTTTTTGCATCTAAATGCCCATACTTCATCTGATGAGTGTTGAAAAATACTGACACGTCCAATGATAGTGTTAAGAAAAACTGTTTGATTTTGGGTTTGTGATTTTCAGTGGCAACCATCCAGTTGGTGAGAGACCATGGTGATTGACTCTGATTAATGAGATGATTGACTGAAGAGATGTTGAATTGGCTGCCAAAATTTCTAGGAAACAATGCTTGGTGAGGTGTGAGCTCCTAGGACTAAGAAATCAACTGATCCCAAGCCATGATGGCGAGACACAAAAAAGAGATAAGTTGCACAAGGTCACAAAAGTGACTAAAGGTATATACATGCAGGAAAGTGAGTTGAGGCCCATCCATGCGTGATAGCCAGTTACGCATTGGTAGAAAGAGTGTTAGTTACAAGTGAAACTTGTTTACTAGGTTTTCACCACTTGGCAAGACTAGTATTTTTGCTATCAAGGTTCCTGTTTACCAAGTTTTCACCAAGGCACTTTTCTTTTCTTTTTTCAATTTTTTTTGTATTTTTTCACTTTTTCTAATTTTTTTGTTGATTCATCAATTCTTTTTCTACTTTTTGTTGTTTTTGGTAATTTTTTCAGGATCATTTTCTCTATACAAGAACTTCTCTTTCTTAGGATGTCTAACTATAGAAATTTTTCAGGTGGAGAGTGTTGATTGGATCAAGGAATATTTCTCCTTCTGGAGTTGATAGTTGATAGGCTTTAGATCCAAATGTTGCAGTAATCATGAAGCAACCCATCCAATTGAGTTCAAACTTTCCCTTTTGTTCTTGATTTTGTTGATTCTTCAGATTCTCTCTGAGTACAAGATCACGAACCTGAAATTCTTGGTGTCTAACTTTCTTGTAATAGCCTCTAGAAATTATTTTTTGGTAGACCCTCATATGGTCAAATGATTCTTGTCTTATTTCATCAAGAAGTTCTAATTCTTGAATTCTGGAAATCTGATAATCCTCATCAGTTATGAGCACCTATAAAGAAACTATGAGTGAAGGTATTTGTACCTCAATAGGTAATACTACTTCTGCACCATATACTAGTGTAAATTGTGTTTCCCCTGTAGGCATCCTGATACTGGTTCATTAAGCCCATAAATATGGATTCAACTAGAGATGTCAATCCTTTCTTGATTTTCTCATTGTTCTATGTAATATTTTTAGTATGGTCTTGTTCGATGCTTCATCTTATCCAATGTCTTATGGGTAGTAGATAGAGGAACAATGTTGGATAATATGGAATTTATCTCAAAGTTCATCAATGTCTTTATTCTTTAATTGTCCTCCATTTTTAGTTACAATAGAGGAGGGTATCTTGTACCTGCAGATGATATAGTTCACGATAAACATTGACACTTGTTTACCGGTCACCTTGATTAAAGGGACAACTTCTTACCACTTTGTGAAGTACTCTTTGGCAGTGATGATAAACTTGTTCCTGTTAGATGATGAAGGATATATTTGACCCACCAGGTCAAAGTCCCATTTTTGGAATGACCAATGTGTGATAAATAACAGAAACACTTGTTGTAGTGTGGATTAATTTACCATGTAGTTGGCATTTCTTGTAGGATTTGGTGAATTGAACAACATTCTTCTCCATTGAAGGCCAGCAATACCCAACCCTTAGGAGTTTCTTGACTAACAAGAGAGCATTCAAATGAGACCCACAAATACCTTTGTGGACTTCTTTTAGCACACATTCAGACTCTCTGTGTTCTAGATACCTAATAAGAGTACCATATAGACCTTGTTTATACAAATTGTTAGCAATGAAAAACTAATGCGATGAATTTATTATAAGGTTTCTCTTTTGATTTTTAGATAGGTTGTTAGGGATTATTTGGTCTTGTAGGTATGATTATATCTGGTTGTATCTGGAGGACTCGGTGTGCACAATTGAACACACTATTGGGGATTTTGGGTAATCATATGTTGGAAAGGGGAGTTCTTCCACTAGGAAGTCATAGCAGAATTTATGTTCTTTTAGTTGTAACATTGAGGCTAAAGTAGCCATGGCATCGAATGCTTTGTTCTCTTCTCTTGGGACTTGTAGGAATGTGATAAAAAAAATATTTCTTTAGGTCATCAACCCTTCTCTTGTATGGTGTAATATTTTCATCTTTTGTCTCATATTGACCATTGACTTGGTTGATTACTAACCGGGAGTCTTCATAAATGTTCAATTCCATAATTTTCCACTCAATAGCTAACTTTAACTCATTCACTAAGGATTCTTACTCGGAAATATTATTTGTGCAAGGAAAAACTATCTTGTAAGTTTTAGGAATCCTATATCCTTGGGGAGTTATGAAAAGTACACCAACTCCAGACCCTTGTGTAAATGATCCGTCAAAGAACATCTTCTATGGGTGTTTTTTCAAATGTAGGATAGCTTCATCAGGGAGCTCAATGGTTAGTGGTTTACTATCTTGAAAAGGAGCATTCACCAGGTGATCAGAAATGACTTTCCCTTGATGGACTTCCTATCTATATATTCGATGTTGAACTCACTTAGTATTATTACCCATTTTTCTAGCCTTTTAGTCAAGGTTTTTTGTTTAATAGACACTTCAAAGGATCAATCTTTGCAATTAACTTGACTAAATGTGCCAACATTTAATGTCCAAACTTTTGTGAAGAGAATATAACTGCTAAGCATTCTTTTTTGATGATTGTGTAATTGAGTCATAGGAAACCATTTTTTCTATTATTGTATTATATTGCTCTTTATTTCCTTGTTTCATCATGTTGTGCCAGTAGGCCTCCAAGTGATGTTGTTGTAGTAGAGATGTATAGAAGGAGAGACTTCCCTAGTATGGGTGCCATTAGAATAGGTGGATTTTATAAGTATTCCTTGATCTATTGAAAGTTCTTTTCACACCCTTTGTCCCACTTGAATGTTACCCTTTATGGAATTTCTTTGTGAAGGGTTGAGATTTATTTGCTCATTGTGAGATGAATCTTCTGATTGATTGTAGCTTTCCTTGTAACATTATAATCTGATAGATATTCTATGGTGGTTGCATCTCCATTATCACCTTCACCTTTTCTGGATCAACTTCATTGCCTTTTTCCAATATAATATATCTGAGGAGTTTTTCAGATGTTACACCAAAGGAACATTTCTTTGGGTTCAATCTCAACTTGAACTATTCCATCCTATCAAGGATCTTCTCTAAGTCAGCCGAGTATGTAGTTCTTCTTACTGATTTAGCCAAGGTGTTTTCAACATAATCTTCTATGTTCTTGTGCATCATATCTTGGAATATAGTTGTCATAGCTCTTTGATATGTTTCTCCCACATTTTTAAGACCAAAAGGAATGATGTTATAGAAGAATGTGCCCCAAGCACATGTAAAAGTCATCTTATCTTGATCCTTGGGTGTTATCTTTATCTACTTGTAACCTGAGAAGCCATCCATTAGGGAATACATTTCATATACGATTGTGAGATCTAAAATCATGTTGATATTAGGAAGTGGAAAGTCATCTTTTGGAGAAGCTTTGTTTGGTTCTCAAAAATCTGTGCATACTCTGATTGACTTGTAAATTTAAGAAACATGTACAATATCTGAGATCTAGTCGTCATAAGAAATAGCTCTTCTAAATTATGATTTCATCAACTTCTCTAATTCAGCTTTAACCAATAATTTCACATGAGGATGCATTTTCCCAAGCTTTTGTTTGACTGGTTTTACTCTAGGAGTAATGGATCAATGGTGCATTATGAAATCTATGTAAATCCCTAGCATATTTGAGTAATACCAAGCAAATTTGATCCTTTTGTCCATGAAAACTATGTGAATTGTTTTTTTTCATCTTTGGACAAAGACTGTGTTAGGTATATCAACTGAGGTGATTTTTTTGTTCCCAATTTGACTAGTTGTGTAGGCTCTATGAGTATTGAATATCGCTCTTGAAATTGATCAAGTAGGATATCAAGCTTCCCATACTCCAATGCCTCTGAGAGTTTTTCACCATTGGATACATCATTTGTTTTTACTATTTTAGGCTCTGACACTATCACAATGTGGTTTCACCGTCAGACCTCTTTTTCTTTTTATTCTTCTTTTTAAGACTGAGAAACTTAATATCCCCCTCTTTCATGTTCATGCTCCTTACAATGGTGGAATAGGTAAGGGGTTCAATATAATTTAGGTAGCATGCCAAGGTATAGTCATTTGGGTAGGAAATCAGGTTTCCAGGTTAACTTGGATTTCATTTGATGATTTCAAGATGTATTTGGTACAAGGATCTAGTTGAATCTAGGGATAGCATCACATTATTATGATCAAAACCTTCATCTGGTAAGAGAAGATCTATCAAGTTACTCTCTGAAAAAATGCCTAGACTTTGAAGCGTCCTAATATCACTATTAGAGTCGTCATTAGTATTATGTGAATCTAACTCATTTGATCTAATGCTAGGGTTTAGAACCTCCTCCTGTCCAACCGCCTGGTCAAGGAAATTTCTCAAAGGAACAATCTCAATTATTGATTTTGATCTAGTTCTGGTATTGAGATTCTTAACATTATTTCCAAAGTTCCAATTTATGCTTGGGGAATAATTATCGTTTGGGTATCATTTGAGATTTCTCCTTGTTAAAAATGAGGCATATACTTATGAATGAAATCAACCTCAATATTCACTATAGCATCAAAAAGAGAATCCCATTCATACTCATTAGAACTTGTCTCCATAGAATTAGGTATTTCTAGTATATGAGTAGTAGTGACTAGTTGCCCCTAGGGAAGATGTCGTCCATCTAGGTCAATCTTCGTACCTTGATCAAATTTGTATTCATCAGAATCGGTTTGGTTGTCATTAGATCTACCCATGTATTGTTTTATGGTCATAGGAACTCCTTTGTCCTCACTTGGGCTACCCTCCTCTCCTTGCTAATCCTCATCTTCTTGTACTACTTTTTGTATTTTGGTTCCTTGTATTGATGTCGATTAAGGTGGTGATGTGTCAATTGATTTTTTCTTGGCTCTATGAAGTAAGGTAGATCAAGTATGTGAGTAAAAAATGACCAACTGCCCCTAGTTAGGGTGTCTTTCCTCTTGCCCATTTTATTGTTCTTTTCCTATCTTATTTTCATGTGAATCATTTTGTTGTGGTTGACTCGTCAATGTTTCTCCGAATAGTTGATTTTCTTCTTGGCTTGAGTGATCTTCTTCTTGTGATTCTTTTAATACTGGTTCATTTGGTTCAAAGGGGCATCTTAATTGGTGTTTGGATGAGGAACTACCCCCTTAAGAGTGACCTTGGACTGATTTCTTGTCATAGCATTGGCAGATTCAGATTCTTTTGTATCCTTGATTATGATCATGTTAACTGATTGGTAACATGGTTCAAGCATACATATCACATTTTCTTTATTAGCATAGGTGTAGTTCACTTTGGCTCCTTGGTTCTTTGATGATTCTCCTTGTTTGTAAGAAAGAAGCAGTTTTTTGAAAGCTTTGTGATCGCTATTTGAATGGTGTCCATCGATGGTGATAATTGTTTTATCAATCAAGTCTTGTATGACATGTTTTAATTTCATGCATTCATTGGTAAAATTTCCCTTGTTCTTGTGATATTTGCAAAAATGGTTATCATTCCACCACTTCATCTTGACTACTTATTCCCAAGGCTTTGAGTCTGGTAATGTAATGATCTTATTAGCTAATAAAGTCTCCAATGTCATTTCAAGTTGTTCTCCTAGAGGAGTAAAGTTGCACTTGGGTTTAATTACCCATGGTGCTTTGTCTTTGTGTGTGTCTTGGTTATTCTTTGGAGTTGATGAAACAATTGAGTTGTTCTTAGCAGCATGAATGCTACTAGATAGATTGAATACCAGTTCTTTGGGTTTTAAATTGGATGAATCAACCACCCCATCATTGACCATATTTGTATTCTTTTTCCAATTTTTATTCTTTCCTTTTCTTTCCTTTTCTGTTATTGTTATTGGGATTTTTTGAGGGTTTAGTGTCTTTGTAAAAAGTAAGCTCACCTTTCTTCACAAGAAATTCCTCAATTCTAATAGTGCTCTCTACTAATTCATTAAAAGAAGCATAAGTTTGCATTTGGAGTGTGCAGTTAATTTTGGGTACCAAGTTATGGGTGAAGATATCTATCTTCTCCATTTCTGATATTTGTCTAGGATACCTTGCAAATATCTTTCTCCATCTTTGGAGGAATTTGATAAAGGGTTCACCACTATGTTGTTTGGTGTTACATAGGTTCAACATGGTGACTGTGTGCAAGATGTTAAAGGATAATTGTTGGATGAAATTTTGTATGAGTTTGTCAAATATATGAATACCTAGTGAGAGCTTAGTGAACCATTCTAGGGATTGGTCTCCAAGGATTCGATGGAAGAGTCTCATTAGGTAAGTCTTTTAATGCATAAATTCCATTCTAAGAGCACAAAATTGTCTCAAGTGATCTTGAGGGTCACCATCTCCATTGTATTTGTCATACCTTGGGATTTCAAGTTTGCGAGAAAATAGTGGCATGTATAGATCATTCCTTTGTCTTCTTTAGCTCCCTGAGTTCACATCTCATGTCTTGCAATTGTTGGTTAAGAATAGAGATAGGAAATTCTTCCTTGTGTTGTATTAGTATTTCAACATCAAAATTTTGAGGAAGTTTAACCCCTTTGGAGGCTAGATGCATGAAGTAATTATCTTTGTCTAGTTGCATGACTATTTGCATCATCTTTTGCAATTTGTTTTTTATTGACACCTTCTGATTTATTCTTTAGTAGGTTCCTCAATTGAGGAAAAGATGCCTATTGGTGTGGCTCTACAACCCTAGCTAGATCCCCAATCAAACCCCGACATATTTGGTTCATTTTGATCTTTGTTGAAAATTATTGGTATTGCGGACTTGGAGTGTGAATTACGGGTATTGATTGATGTATGGATGATGGTCCTATTGGAATAGTCCCAAGGATAATTGAGAGGGGGGTGAATCAGTTATCAGTCAATTTAATTCTTTTCTCTTTCTTAAAAGTAATTTGATATAAAGTAAATGCACATTCAGATAACACAATAGAGTACTCAACAAATTTTTTTATGGGGAAACCAAATAGGTAAAAACCCTAGTGGGAATTAACACCCACAAATAACTGCACTAGCTTATAATGATCCCTATTAGAAGATCTTATAACCCTATTAGGAGTTGATCTTTACAATGAAAGAAGTATAGAGACCTGGTTAAAGGTCAGACCCTGTTAGGAATCTTTTACAGATAACCCTGTTAAGAGTGAGGACTCACTGTCCAATAGCTCACTGCTAAGATGGTGAAGGCTACAACCTTCAGTACAATAGATATACACTATATCTAGTAAATGAACTGTTTGAGTAGACCTGTTGTCTTGATCAGTTCCAATGAATTGCAATCACATTTTATTTCTTCACATAGATCTTCAACTTATTCTTTCTGACTTTCTGCTCTTCTCTGCCTTTTCTTTTTCACTTCCTTTTTCTACACTTAGTGAACATAATAAAACTTCTATATGTATCTTCACCAAGGATAATCTCATGACGATATCTAGAAACACTTCATTGACTTTATTATCTGCTGAACCAAGCATGCAATCAAAGTTAGGATCGTGCAACTCAAACTGAATAGACACGACGCTTCACAAAGTCGGCTTCACCAAATTAACTCTAACATCAATATTATATTGAAACATGTTTAGCACCTTTGGATAATTATCTTTAACTCATAATTAAAAATTAATACAAAAACGCATATCCCGAAGATAGGTGCAACTCAAGTGACATTGTTTTTACGTCAGCTCTTAACAGATAAACTCCAGAAACTGTAACTGCCATAACTGATTAATCATAGCTCAACTGTAACTGCATATCTGACTTGGCGTGAATGCACATAGTATCTAGAACATGTATACACCATGTAAATAAAAATGCATAGTACCAAAACATCTGTACTAATAATTGCATATAGGATACCTGTTGTATATTATATGTTGTCATCAATGACAAAAATACAATCAATTATTTGCATAGAGGCAAATCTCCAACAATATCCCCCTTTGACATTGATGGAAACATATTATATCATCAACTCAAAGTGTCTTCCTTCTTTTTACAATCTTCAAAATATCCTCATGAAAGGTTCCTCTTTACTGTTGTTGCTCTGTATACTCCCCCAAAGTATATGCTCCCCCTTACTAATACTTCCCCTTTTACATCAATGACAAAGGGTGTTAAACACCATTAAGCACAGGCACTACTCCAAAAGTAGAGTAGTCAACCATTCATCAGTCACCAAGGACTGATGTTTTTTCTACAAGTTATAATCAGACTCAGGAAAGGGAATTACTCCCAACTTCTCCCTAAGATACTCAAAAGTATCTTTTGATAAAGGTTTTGTAAAAATATCTACTAGTTGTTCTTTGGTGCTCACATAATCCAACTTTACTTCTTTTTCTGCAACTTTTTCTCTTAGGAAGTGGTATTTGAACTTAATGTGTTTTGTCTTTGCATGCATCACAGGGTTCTTTGACATATTGATAGTACTAGTGTTGTCATAGTGAATAACAATAGGATAATCAATTTGAATACCAAAGTCTTTAATCATCTGTTTGATCCAAACCATTGTTGAACAATTCAATGCTACTGCAACATACTCAGCTTCTGTTGTTGATTGAGATATACAATTCTGCTTTTTACTTGTCCAAGTGACCAATCTGTCTCCAAGAAATACTGCTCCTCCTGATGTACTCTTTTTGTCATCAACACAACCTGCCCAATCTGCATCTGTGTACACATGAAGTTGTATATTATTTGAGTTAGGATACCATAAACCATAGTCAATAGTTCTTTTAAGTATATGAATATTCTTTTTATTCTCATTAGATGATTTTGCTTGGGTTTGGCTGCAAATCTTCCAACAATTCCAACTGCATTAGAAATATCAGGTCTAGATTGAGTAAGATATATGAGTTTTCCAATCATAGACTTGTATAGGGTCTTATCAACTGATGTGGAATCATCATCTTTAGAAATCTTTCTTCCTGTCATCATGGGGGTGCTTACTGGTTTGCAATCTTCCATCTTGAAAGTCTTCAATATCTCCTTCACATACTTAGACTGATTTATGAATATGCCTTTGTCTGTTTGTTTTACATTCAATCCAAGAAAGTATTTGATAGGTCCAATCATGCTCATTTCAAATTCACTTTTCATTTCTTTGGTGAATTCTGCACTAAGTTTGTCATTACCTCCAAAGATAATGTCACCAACAAAAATAGCAATGAATAGTAATCCTTCATCTGTCTCTCTTATGAATAAATTACAGTCTGTTGTTCCTTTTCTGAATCCTATCTTTGTTAAGTAACCATCAAGTCTCTCATACCAAGCTCTTGGGGCTTGTTTAAGTCCATAAAGTGCTTTCTTTAGTCTGCATACCATGTCTGGTTTATCTAAAATTTTGAATCCTTCAGGCTACTCTATGTAGACTTCTTCCTTCAAGTCACCATTCAGAAAAGTTGACTTGACATCCATTTGGTATACCTTAAATTTCTTGAATGTTGCATAGGCCAAAAATAACTTGATAGCTTCAAGTCTGCTCACAAGGGAAAATGTATAAGTGTAGTCTATTACTTCTCTCTACGCATATCCTTTACATACTAATCTTGCTTTGTTCCTCACCACTGTGCATTCTTCATTCATTTTTCTCCTGAATATCCACTTAGTTCCAATCACGTTCTTGTCATGAGGTCTAGGGACCAGTTCCCATGTTTCATTCTTGATTATTTGATCTAATTCTTCTTGCATGTCACTTTTCCAATCTTTCTTTGCACGCATCTTCAACACTCAAGGGTTCAATCTATGAAAGTAAGCATACCTCTTCATTAGTGGTGGAACCTTTTGCTCTAGATCTTGTCAAGACTTTTGCGCTCTGATCTCCAATGATATCTTCCTTAGAGTGGTATTTGGATGTTTATCTTGAATTCTTAGGAGTGATACTTTCATCTGTAATCTGTGATTCTTCTTCACTTGGTTCAGGATTGTTACATGAAACATCAATACAGTCAAACATTTCTTCAATATTGTGTCCTTATTGATGGTTCTAGGCTCATCTTCAATCATGGGAGCATAGTCATAATATCTTTCTTAAATCATAAACTTCTAATCAATCTTCACATGAGTACTTTCAATGATCTTCTTTAATCTTAGATAAAAACATCTATAGAATTTTCTTTTAGTAGAGTAACCAAGAAAAATACCTTCATCGCTTCTAGCATCAAACTTGCCAATTCTATCATCTCTCTTGATGTAGCACTTGTTTCCAAAGATTTTGAAGTATTTTACAGTAGGTACATTACCAAACTAAATTTCATAAGGTGTCTTGTTTGCGCCTGCTCTCAATTGTATTCTATTTATAGTGTAAATTGTTGTATTGACTGCTTCTCTCTAGTAGGTATGGGCAACCTTACCTTCAATCATGATAGTGCGTGTTGTATCAAGTATTATCATGTTCCTCCTTTCTACTATCCCATTTTTCTGAGGGGTTATGGGTGAACTTAACTATCTTTTGATTCCATGTTCTTCACAGTAGTCATAAAACTGGTCAGAGGTGAATTCTCCTCCTCTATCATATCTCAGACATTTTATCTTTAATCTAGATTCATTCTCAACCTTAGCTTTGAATACTTTGAACTTCTCAAAAGCTTCAGATTTTTCTTTTAAGAATGCAACCCACATCATCCTTGAGAAATCATCAACAAACAAAATAAAATACCTTTCTCCATAGTATGATCTTGTTTGAGTAGGTCCACATAGGTCTGTATGTATTAGATCTAATTTGTTTTTTTGTAGAGTCTTGTTTGCTCCTGAATGAGGTCCTCACATGCTTCCCCATCACACATTCCCTGTACATGGTGTCAACTGGTCTTCCAATGCTAGGAAGGTCTCTTACTACCTTTACATTACTTATCTTGACTATGTTGTCAAAATTGATATGACAAAGTCTCTTGTGCCATAGCCAACTGTCATCTACTTTTGCAAAAAAAAAACTTACTTCTAAGTTGAGCTGAAAAACATTACCTTTGGTCTTTGAGCCTAATGCAATCATGTCTCCTTCTTTGTTTTTAATTATGCACTGGTTATTTTTGAATTCCAACTGATATCCTTTATCAAGCAACTGTCCTACACTTAGTAAGTTATGATGCAGACCATCAACATAGAGAACATCATCTGTCTTGTTCTTTCCATCTAAGGTGATAGATCCTCTGCCTATGATAGGTTTGGGAGTGTTATCTCCAAATATAACCATGCCACCTTTGTACTTTCCCAAATATACAAATTTGTCTTTGTCTCTTGTCATGTGGTGTGAACATCCATTGTCAATGATCCAGTCAGTTCTGATGCCAGCATTAGAGACTAATGCTAACTCATGTTCTTTTACTTCATCTTCTTTGTCCATTTCTTTAAGCATCTTCTCAATGTCTTTAATGGAAATGAATCCAATTTCATCTTCTCCTGAGTCGTCATCAATTACACCATCCTCAGCATGAAAAAAAATTTAATGGTAGTTGTCCTTCATATTTCCCTTTACCTTTCCTTTCCTTCTTGGCAATCATAGCAATGATTTCTTCTAGTTCTATATCCACTTCTTCATTATTACTAGAGCTTCTTGTAGATTTCTTGTTGTGGACTATGGCTTTGAAGGCTGTCTCATTTTTAGGTTTTGTCTTCAATCTAGATATCTCAAATGTAGATATTTTGTTGATCAAAGTCTCCCTCTTGAAGTATTTTGAAAATTTCATAGTCTCATCTAAGATATTGATCTTTCTTTCATAATCTGTTGTCAATGTGGTCATTAATTTGTCCATTATATCTTCCTCTGATATTTCTCCACCATTGTTTCTTATACCTGATACTGCTTCATTAATCCTCTGATTGTAAGCTCTGATGTTTTCTTCAGGTAACATCTCTAAATTGTTGTATCTTTTCTTCCATGTCTTTTTGCACACATTCTTTTCTTGGATGTCTCCTTAAAACATATCTTCTAAGTATTTCCATATAGAGTATGATTTATCTGTCTTTTTGATCTCAGAAAATTCACTGTCGGATAGGGCACTGATTAGGGATTCTTTGGCAATTGCATTATTAGTGAACACTTCCTTTTGTTTCATAGTAGAGTCTTCTACTACAAGATATTTCAAGGTGGGAACTTCAATTTCTTGAGTGGCAATCTCATAGATCTCAAATCCAATGCACTGAAGATGTGTTATCATTTTGTTCTTCCAGTCAAGATAGTTTTCTCCATCAAACTTAGGAATCTATTTTCTGAAGTATGCCACCTAATCTACCTTAAGTTGTTAGGCTTTCTCTCCAAGGCACTTGGCTCTGATACCAATTTTTGGAATTGTCCCAAGGATAACTGAGAGGGGCGGTGAATCAATTATCAATCAATTTAATTCTTTTCTCTTTCTTAAATGTAATTTGATATAAAGTAAATGCACATTCAGATAACACAATAGAGTACTCAACAATTTTGATTATGGGGAAACCAAATAGGTAAAAACCCTAGTGGGAATTAGCACCCACAAATAACTGCACTAGTTTATAATGATCCCTGTTAGAATATCTTACAACCCTGTTAGGAGTTGATCTTTACAATGCAAGAAGTACAGAGACCTGCTTAAAGGTCGGACCCTGTTAGGAGTCTTTTATAGATAACCCTGTTAAGGGTGAGGACTCACTGTCCAATAGCTCACTTCTAAGATGGTGAAGGCTACAACCTTCATTATAATAGATATACACTATATCTGGTAAATGAACTGTTTGAGTAGACATGTTGTATTGATCAGTTCCAATGAATTACAATCAACTTTTGTTTCTTCACATAGATCTTCAACTTATTCTTTCTGATTTTCTGTTCTTCTCTGTCTTTTCTTTTTCAGTTCCTTTTTCTACACTTAGTAAACATAACAAAACTACTATATGTATCTTCACCAAGGATAAGGTCACGACGGTATCTAGAAACACTTCATCAACTTTATTGTCAGCTCAACCAAGCACGCAATCAAAGTTAGGACCACGCAACTCAAACTGAATAGATGCGACACTTCACAAATTTGGCTTCACCTAATTAACTCTAACATCAATATTATGTTGAAACATGTTTAGCACCTTTGGATAATTATCTTTAACTCATAACTAAACATTAATACAAACACGCATATCCTAAAGATAGGTGCAACTCAAGTGGCACTGTATTTACGACGGCTCTTAACAGATAAACTCCAAAAACTGTAACTGCCATAACTGATTAATCATAACTCAACTGTAATTGTATATCTAACTTGGTGTGAATGCACATAGCATCTAGAACATGTATACACCATGGAAATAAACACACATAGTACCAAAACATATGTACTGATAATTGCATATGGGATACCTGTTGTATATTATATGTTTTCATCAATGACAAACATACAATCAATTATTTACACAGAGGCAAATCTCCAACAGGTCCTTGGTTTTGAGTCTTTTGTACAAATATTCATTTCTAACATGAAGAGGGTCTAGGAGTAGGATCATTGGTATCCTTACCTTTTGAATCAAGATCAACCTTCTATTGTTAGTTTCTAGTCTGTAGTGGCATGAAATTAAATGAGATTGAAAGCTAGGAGTAGATCAATATCTGGTTGCTGAAGTGGAAAATTGTCTCATGAATTGATGAGAGATGATGTCTTAAATATTGATGATGAACTTGGTACAAGGTGTCGGGGTTAAGGTTTGATTGCCTAGATAAGGGAAATTTGTGACCACATTGATTAGGATCTAATTGATGAAAGAGTATGAGGCTATTTGAGTACTCAAGAAACTAAGATGATAGATCGAGGTATTCATGTTAAAGCTCAAAGACACTAATCAAAATAGACAGGCGATCCCACTAGGAAATCGAACCAAAGGTCAAACCATGATATCAAAGGTCAAAATCAGGCTCTAGATGTCAAACAATAACAAACTAATGCGATGAAAGGCATCTATTCGTACGATAATTTCCAGTTTCTGGTATGATAAATATGGTGAGAGTTGTAAGCTTGTGCAATAAAACTCATAGAGCAATACAACAGGAAACAACTAGTCATACGATGAAGTAGTTGTATCACACGATAAATCACGGGCCCATATGATGAGATATTTTCCAGGATGATAAGATTCTCAACTAGAAAATTTTCCACTTATTTTTTGATAAAATATTGGATGAGTCAGACTATTCTTGGGCAATTTTGACAATGTCTAGGTGTGTTTGAGTATATTTTGGCAGAGCTTCAAGTATTGATCAAACACATCAAGCACACAAGCATGGGGAGATCAAACACATTTTATCCCTAAAGGCAATTGGCATAGTCTGAAAACCCTTGCTCACAAACTTAGGCACACTTCAAGAGCTAATTAGAATACGACCACTGCCAACCACACAATGAGTTAACAATGTCGTATTATCCAAAAATAAACACTTAGGAAGGCATGATATGGCGAGTTTCTTGAGGAGGTTACTATCCTCCTTGCACTTGGATTATCACACTTTTGGGGGAAAACTGAGTAGCTTCTACACTAAAGTGTTTAGTAAGGGTGTCCATTCGAATACACCCTCCATAGTCACACAAGCATGATCGGGGCCTATAGCCCTTTGAATAAATGCACTTTCCTTCTGATACTTTAATCTCAAAGAAGTATTTGATTATAGTGGGTTAGAAGAGGATGGATTTTTCTTCTTGCCACTTTAGTCATCCCTGGGAGATTTTTCCCTCAGTCGGCGGGCTCACTAAAGGTAATGAAATAAAAGAAGTAGATTGGAAACTTAGGAGTCTGGATTTCTGATTTTCCACTAGGGAAAAGTGCATAATCTTCTATCCATGTTATTTTCTCCAAAGAACATTAGGTAATTTATTCATTCCTAGGTCTTTTTCTAAGTGATCAAGTCAGTGAGTCTATATTTCTTATTATCTAAATAGAGAAGAGCATACTTCCCTATCAATGATTTGAACACTACAGAGGACCTTGATTAAGTGTGCCTAAGAAAATCCATTATTGCAAACACAAAGTTTAGTTGGAACATCCAAGGAAACCTGCAAATAACTCATTAGTAGTTGGACTGATTTTCTTCAACAAGGTGTCCTACAACCACAAATGAGTTAGTAGTTTCACAAATATTGTTAAAAATAGTGACCTTTGACAAGAAAAATCTTCTTCAAATTGACCTGCGATCACTAGTTAGGTTGTCAAATAGATCAAATAGAAAGCTAACAAGACAATATCAATAGTTAGAAACCAATAATTAAGTCAATAAAACTGTAAAAATTGCTCTATTTTTTTGGTACGATAAACCCAGACAGTGTACCCTCCTCACCATAAAATCATACAATTAAACTCAACAAGTGAAATGATAAAATCGTACAATTAAACTCAACAAGCGAAATGATAAAACCCTTAAAGATAGGCTATCGTACGATAATTCTCACTGCATGAAATGATGAAACTCAACAAACCATAATATCGTACGAGCATTCACATAGTACAAAATGATGAACCATTTTCACCATAATATCGTACTATAATTTGCACCATTTTGTACAATTTTTGACGTAGCTTCAGAAATCATAAAAAAAAAAAGCATGAAGTGAGGCCAAAATCTGAATTTTAGGCCCCATGGTGGGTGCCATAAATGTGTGTGAAAAGTGGTTATAATTTGTAGCACAAACACTTCAATAAATCATTATATCAAAATGGGTTAATAGCATGAAACCATGTTCAAAATAAGGACAAAAACCCATTTGAAGCTGACTTATTACTTCCTATTTAGGGTGAGTATAATCTATGAAATTTCTCTACGATCATAAGCATGTAGATTAGTGACTTGACTATCCTAAAATGGAGGATTCTAGTGAGCATGATGCAATTATTGCATTCTTTTCTCCAAGATATTTATTACAGCATGATGAAACCTAACTAAGATTAGAAATCAAACTAAGAAACAATGCATATAAACCCTAGATGAAATTTAGCATTATCTACTTGCAAATGAGAATCAATTTCTAATGCCTTAATTGAGCTTGATTTTATAGGAATCTCATGAGGATGAATGGTTAAGATTTGATCATGAAGAGTGTTTGAGATTCATTTGCCCCTCAATCCATGTGAGAATTTTTGATTGGTCAAAGTTTTGCTTGTTTGGTTGTAGATGAGATAAAATAGAAATTTTATCCTTTTAATCCCTTTTTAATTATAAATTGATGCACACACATGTGTTGAAATGCTTCACTTAATTAAAAGCAGAGTAGGACTATTAAGTGACTTTGATTCATCAACTTAATAACCTTGATGTTAGGATTTGAGGTTTGGTTGATGATTATTGATTTAATTATGAAAGTAGGTTCATTGAATTTACTCACATAATTAGGCCTAGTATTTAAATACCTTTAATTAATATTTTAGGACAATTAATCAAGATTAGGGGCTCTTAGTTTACAAAACCAATTTTAGGTGCTTACAGTTTCATTCTCAACAAGTTCCATGAATACTTTGAACTTATAGAAAGCTTCAGATTTATCCTTCAAGAATGTAACACACATCATTCTTGAATAGTCATCAATAAACAACATGAAATACTTATCACCATGATAATTTTTTGTCCTAATAGGACCACAAAGATAAATATGTAGTAAATCCAATATATTTTCAAATGAGAAAGACTTACTACAAAAAGTAGAACAATTCATCTTACCCAACTGGCATACCTTTGACATACCTTTCACATTATATTGTTTGGTTTCACAAACTGTGGCAATCCCCTAACAGAATTTGATGTGCTAACCTTGATCAAATTATCAAAATTTGCATGACATAACCTTACATTCCACAACCAGCTATCTTCAACCTTAGCAACCAAACAACTATTAACAGTAGTATTTAGATGGAATAAGTTAACTTTAGTTTGTTTCCTAGTAGAAATCAGATCACCTGGGCTTCCAAATATCCTGCACATACCTCCTTTAAAATATAAATGATAACCTTTGTTATTCAATTGACCAACACTCAAAAATTTATATGTAAGACCTTCAACCCAATAGACATCATCAACATTTATTTTACCATTCAAATAGATAAACTTTTCCTCTTACCATTCAAGGTGTATTGTTTCCAAACCTAACCACACCACTATCAAATTCATTTATCTTTAAGAACTTATTTGTGTCACCGGTCATGTGATGTGAGAATCCACTATCAATGACCCATACATTACCATGTTCCATGTGTGAGATCGATGCCTTCTCAGCTTCAGAAATTTATTCTTTGACTGCAACAAACAATATCACTTCTTCATCATTGTCATCAGATTCTTCATCAGTCCCACCTTCATCTACTACAACATAGCATTTTTTATTTCCTTTTCCCTTGAATCTTTTGATCTTCTCTTTATTTTCACCATTAGGACACATGGCAGCAATATGCCCTATCTTGTTACATGAAAAAAATTTCAAAGGTAACTTTCCTTTATAATTACTAGTACCTCTACGTAGTTTTCTTGCAAGTAATACTTCAAGTTCTTCTTGCTTCTTCTCTTCATCCAAGATAGATTCAAGTTCCCTGGAATAAATTTCCATGCAGGATGATTCATGACTTATTGGTTTTCCCTTCTTTTCAGATGCTAATGAAAAAGAGGCCTTGAAAGTTGCTTCAACTTTAGGCATACTGTTATTGTAGTTACTTAATTCAAAAGCAGTGAGCTCACCAATCAATCCATCAACACAAACAATATCAAATGTCCTCAATTCTTGTATAATAGAAACTCTAATGGCATAATAAAGTAGCAAGATTCCTAACATTTTACTTACCACATCACCTTCTTTAATGTTACCACCGGCAACTTTGATAGCAGCAACTACTTCCTTTATCCTTTGACCATGTTGAGCAATATTCTCACCTTCCACCATTTTCATGTCATCATGTTTTCCCTTCAAACTGTCTACCCTATCTTTATGCACATGTATATCTCCACCATATATTAGCTTTAATTTTTTCCAAACCTCATAAGAAGTCTGAAGTCCATGTACATCAATATATTCAATATCAGATAGATTACTTACTATAGCCTCCAATGCTTGCATGTTCTACTATTTCTCTTTCAATTAATCTGCACTAAGAGTCTCGGTAGGAATTGCATATTTTTTTTCCACATGATTCCAGAACTGTGGCCCTGTACCTTTCAGATAGATCTTCATCTTGTCGCTCCATATTGTGTAGTTTACTCTTGCGAACTTAGGACCTTCCTTCTTCATCATCGAATATTTTCCCCAAGCTGTTAATCTTACCACAAAGAGGACCTGGGCTCTGATACCAATTTATAATACTATAAGGTCCAAGATTACTGAGAGGGGGGTGAATCAGTAATCTATCAGATTAGACGTTTTCACAATTCATTGAACACTTTAACAACATTCACCAACTTTAAATCTTATGCAACAATAAAAAAAAGTGCCCAAATATACATTTAAACATATAACAAAGTGACACTAGTATTTTTATCACGTAAACCCTTGGTTAGAGGGAAAAACCAAGGTAGGAATTAGTACCCACAAATATTTTCACTCTTCTGAAATGTGCCATATTAAATGCCTAGCCCTGCTAGGAGCTTACAATGATGCCATGTTAGGAGTCACACAGTCAAGAGATTTGCCTCTAGCTCTGTTGGGAGATTTACCCTATTAGGAGTAACCTTGTTAAAGGATTTAGACCATAATTAAAGAGTCAATTGGTTAAACGATTTACTGATCAAGACCTGTTAGGATATACCTGGTTAAGGGATTTTCTTGCATAACCTATTAAAATTCAACAAGTACAATTATCTGGGTGTAGCGCTCCTCCTTTTCTTTTTTAGATCCAATTAAGAACAACACTTCTGATTCTTGCAGATAATCTTCTGTCTTCACTCGACCACACCTTTGCATCCACAATCTACTCTAGCATAATTCATTGATTTACATATAGATACATTACATGTCTATTAGGGCATTAGTCACCTTACAAAATGTATTACATTTGAATTTCATTCATTGCAATCATTCCCGCTTGATCCTTGAATCCTAAAACGTGTTACCAATTATTAATTACAATCTCAAGTCCTTGTCTTCCTTCATATCCATCGCACATCATTTTGAAATAAGAACAATCAAACTTTATCTGACTTTCCCAACATGCTTCCAAAACTTGATAGATTTGATCACCTCAAAAAATGAAATAAAAAATCATCATTACAAATTCATTAAGCCATGTCACCTTGACACCAAGATCCCAAAAACATCTTCTAAAACCAATCGCATCATCACTTCTCACTGATCTAACACCAATTGCTCAAACCGGTTAGTACATTTTACTATCTTGCATAGAAAGATCTTCTGTCAATTGAAACGGTGCCTTGTAGCAATCCAATCCTGTAGCGATCATAGTATCAATAGCATATCCTAGTCAAGATAATCATATCATGACCACAACACTTCGATCCATATTGATTTAATTTGATATAACAATCAAATCATTCATTGTTTGTTCTTTTTTCTTCCCTATTGCTCTTCAATCTATCATAACTTTCTCCGTTGTTTTTTCCAACATACATGATCATACATAATGCATATAGAGACATCCCTAAGTCTCCAACAATGATCACACACTCCAATTCCTACTGCAACACCGAATTCATCTGCACAAATACTTAGTGGCACATCAAGAACACTGTCTACAAATACAACACCAATTTGATATCAATGACAACACAATAACTAATCTTTCTGTCATCAAACATTTACCAATAAACACTCAATCAAGATTTGCATTAGTTATGCCAACAATAAATGGTAGTCAGGTAATTTTTGGGATTGATGGAAAGTGGTAGGGTGTGGTGAAGGAGAATAAGATCTTGGAGTTAGAGCAATGGAAGCATCATGTATACATCATAAATGTTTCTCCTATTGGCCTGTGAGCTAGGTGTGGTGGAGATTTGAGACAAGGGTTTTGACCCCCTTCTTTTAGTCATTTATGAGTACAAAGGTTCCCCTTCTATGGGATACCACTTGTCTTCCCCCAAGGGCTCAATGAAGATCAAGAAGCAAAATTATAGCCTCTACAAAAATGTAACAAACCCTTTCCACATGTGCAATAACTATTTCAAGGAGAATATATTAAAAGTTAATCCAACCAAAAATATAGGGTTTTCCTCTTCAAATGTGGCTTCCTCTACACCACTTGGAGATAATTCCTCTTTAATTATTCTTTAACCTCGGATCCCCTGTCTCCTCTTATAGTTTCTAATTTCTTGATTTCTAAGTGATTACAAGGTGGATCTAGCATCTAAGATAGTTGGCTTCCATATTTATGATGCACACAATTTGGAGGCGTAATCATATATCGGTTCATGGGATTTATTTTTTAGGTCCATGGAAAGGCTTCCTCAAGTGGATAAATTGTCTTGCTAGTGCAAGAAAATGCAAGGTAATTTGTCTAATATTTTTGTAAAGCTACAAGTGATGACATTACGTTTTTCCATTAGTATACTTAAAGGGAAAAACATGATAAAGGTCATTGGTATAGGCATAACCAACAAACAGAAAGCATACCTGACAAGACAAAATGTCTAAATGGAAAAATGCTAAGTATAGACGTGCCCAACGAACAATTACAAGAGTAAGACCGATGATACAGTTTTTAGAACATCGCCGACGGAGTAGAAAAAGGCATACCAGATGAAAATTTCAAGTAAGGAACACCGACGGAGAAGAAAATCGATAGACTGACAGAGCAGCCCAACCATCAGAAATGACAGTCAGTTAAAGAACCCACAAAAAGTGGATCTGACTTTACACGTCAGATAAAGCAATGTAATTCTATTTATAGAGTTTTTACTTGTTTTAAATCTTTACTTGAGGGTCAAGCAAGCAAATTGTAAATGTTTTAAAGCATCCTAATGGATCTAAAACATATCTAACTAAAGATCAAGGTCAAGTTGTAAACCTTGGATCTAGAGTTAATTTGAAAAGCGTGAATCAAGAATAGAGCTAGAAACTAGTATAAATATATGTTCAATCATTTGTAATTGGAGAGACTTATAATCATTTGATAAATGATAGTAGCCATGGAGAGCATATAAGTTGAAGAAGAGAATTCATGCAAAGTTCAGAAATAGATCAAACCAGTTATCAAGAACACAGGAAGGCTACCGACGAGCAGAGACAAGGTATTACTCAATCACTCAAGGTGATTACATACATACATTGTAAGCTATACAGGATCTGTTATCAAAAATTAGAGATTGTATTCACTATCAGATCAACATTTATATTGTAGTTGCATTCTAACAAGTGCATCACAACAGAAATCCTTTTGTAGAAGGTGGACTTAACCGTTCTTTGATAAATCTCTTAACAGAGTGCACACCTAATGGTGTTGTAAAAGCTTCAAATGAAGTAGATCCTAACAGGTCTCTACTCCAATACTCCTAACAGGGTAGATCATCAGAAGTGATCAATTGTAAGCCTTTACCGGCTCCCTTCTTATATGCATATAGTGAATATTTGTGGGTAGACATCCCCACCGTAGTTTTTACTTCCTAACAGGAGTTTTCTGCAATATCATATCATGTGTTATGTGTTATTTGTTTTCATGAATGTTTCTTGAATGTTTATACATGTAAAGAACGTATATTATGTTTACACATACATAAGCAAATATGAACAGATAGATAGGAATATACAAATATGATGACACGAAGGTTAATGGGCCAACCACATAAAAAAATTTAGAGATACTGATTCACCCCTCCCCTCTCAGTACATCATTCCAATAATTCCAACAAGATTTTGGCTTCTTCCTTGTCACCTTTCAATGTTATGATGATTGTAGATTTTTTTTATAATAGTTCTTGATTTTATGGAAAATGCAATTTTTTTGTGACCCCTTGAACCCTTTTATTTAACCTTTCAAACATTCAAATTGCTTCCATTTTTTATTTTAGACACACCTCTACAATCTACCTTTGATAATGCAATATAAAGGTCTCATTGAATCCATGGTCAATCAACTTGGAACCTTCATCAAATTTGAGGAAGGGTCTACCCCCAAACATACTTCAAATTTTTTGCCCTTGTTGACATTTTCAAGCATCTTTCTCACATGATTCACATTAATTATTCTCATGGCTCATAGTTGCAATCAGCGAAAACTTTAGTGGCGATTATTCGCCATTTGGTGAATGTCGCATGTCGGCGACCCCGGAAATGGTGAATATTTTTTAGATATTTGATTGACCCTATCGCCCGACATTTATTAATATTGGGTCCAAAGCTCGGGCCCATCGCCCATCGGTTTATTTAATTTTTCCATTTCTTACACATTATCACCAATGGAATATAAATTTTGGTCCCCATAAATTTAAAACATTCGCTTATGATTTCTAAGCGACCCCAAATCGACGGCCTATATTCGCCTGGCATTTTACAGATGCGTGTCTCTAACCGATGCAATTTATCCAACTTTATTAATCATGCAAAGGTATTGGACGACCCATAATCGCCTCGAAAATAACAAAAGACGTGTTATAATTACGCGGGCTTCGCCAAATATTTGTATACCTAATACCTCCCACAAAATTTTATGAATAAGGATTAGTATAAAAATATTCTGATATCTCTATGATATCTCTATATTTGATTGTAGTGAAGTTTCAGAAGTTTAAGACTATTGAGTGCAACTGTATACTCAATACTACATTGGCGAGTCGTGACTGCATTGCTGCATTTTAATTTGAGGCAAAGGTAAGTGATACTTATTCTGTGACTCTATGATTTTGAGTTCATTTACATTATTTTGGAATAGGTTTGCAAAAATGGGGTTTATTTTCCCTTTTAGCCCAAAATACACCACGCACCATTGATCTGTGCTCATCCAATGGTCACTGGCACTGTCGCACTATCGCGGGTCCCATTAACTTTTGGCTTGTCATTTGATGTCACTAAGACATGTGTGAGTGTCACTTAATCATTTTAAATTACAACTTTAGCTAATTAGTTATTATATTTAATAAATGTTATTAAATGTTTAGTTTACAGTGTAGTCGGATTTAGATTTTAATTCAATTATTTCTATCTTATAATCACACATCGATATGACACATTGGCAAATTAAATATAGAAACTTGCTCTGGATTGATAAAGAAACTTAATCATTTTAAAAATTTAGAATCTCAATCTTCAGATTTAAAAAATGGATGTAGTAATCCATCGCTTAAGCATATACTTAAATGTCTAATACATAGGTAAAGCAACTAATTAAAATATTTTAATCACAGAGAAGTCTAAGAATCATTTTGTGTACCCATAAAAATAAAATTGAAATAAACTTGGAAAAAAATTACATCGTACAGTAAAAATAGAAACCTACTAGGCAACTTCTTATCGGTTAAAAAAAAGTGAAACTTTGCATGTCCATTGTCAAAAAATTAGGGTAATGGGAATGGGTAAACTAGGGAATCAGGGATCTTCATCTTCCCTTTTGTCTGAGTAGAATTTTCCAGAGAGGATAATCTCTGAGAATTCGTCAAGCCATGTGTAGTCCGACTCATCGCATTCATCAAGGTAAAACCATTTTCGGAGAAAATCCCTCCCAAATCGTGCCCATTTCCTGTGTCGCGTTAGTTGCTTGTCATTAAGGTTCAACAGAAAGGGTTGTCTGGCCACATTTCTGCTCGGCACCAACAGCTTTTGTATATCTCTTGGCCAAGGGATCCCAACCCCTAATTTCGCAAAAATAGAAACATTGGCATCATCCTTCAAGAATTTCTCTTTAAAAACCTTCCTCAACAGCATCATCATATCCACCTTCTGTCCTCTAAGGTCGAGCAAAGACATAAAAAAATGGGACGTAATGTCCGTGTAGACGTGGTATCTATCGACATTCTCAAGGAACTCTCAACCCAATAACATCAACACAGCAGAATTTATAAAAGTGTCACCACCAACCTCCCTACAAATGGAAGTGAGGATTTCTTCCAAAACATTGCCCAAAAAGGACCTCTGGTCATCTGGGGATGTGCATCTCAAACGGATTGGTGTATCCATCTTTAATTCTTGAAAGCCTAAAGACCTAAAAACCTAAACCTTAAAACCAGAGGCACAATT